>JBBBDQ010001090.1:1127500-1337500 GCA_037127315.1 Ascarosepion bandense
ATATAAAAATTAACGTAAAAAATATTTTATGGAAAAAAAGAAAAAAAAAGAAGAAAATTGATACTACTTAAATAGATAGGTCCACTTGTAAAAAGTCCTCCAGAGAGCCATTTTGTTGGTTGAAATTCCTGGCAACTTCCTAAAGTTGTGAAATTTATCAGAATAAAAAAATATGTATTTTTTATTAGATTATAAGTTTCTGTTTATAATTATCTTCCACCCTACAACCCCTTTCTTCAC
Source organism: Ascarosepion bandense (assembly GCA_037127315.1). NCBI lineage: Eukaryota > Metazoa > Mollusca > Cephalopoda > Sepiida > Sepiidae > Ascarosepion > Ascarosepion bandense. The sequence goes on from JBBBDQ010001090.1 coordinate 1,127,741, forward strand.
AGACAAAAATTCGCAAACCCATTGCTGCTTAGTTACTATTTCCAAGTGATAAACCAAAATATATTTTTTATTTCCACTAGTTCTACTCTTCAGGGCTATGATCCCACATGCCCCACACAAAGCAGTGAACCACCCTCATCTCCACTGGATTCCACTAGTGAAATGCAAGTCCCACTCAAGCAGCTTCTTTGCATATACCATTTGTGGGACCAACACCCAAGAGGATGTGTCCCCAATCACAACAAGCTTAACCTGGTAAGGTCTAGGATCAACTCTTATCTTCCCCACATATCCCTATAAACTGTGGCTATTAATCTTCAACCATCTACCTTTTTTGGCTCTTGGACCATGTATAGGGTGAATATCCTTGTAAGAAAAAAATCAGGTGTCAAATTTTTTGACTGGAATTCGAACTCTGCTCTCAGATTTCTCGTTCCAAGCTGATATCCATTCCATTAATGATATCCATTCCATTAATGATATCCATTATGTCACAACAAACATCCTAAAACTATACATACCTTAAAAAATCTGTACATTTAGTTAAAAGTAAAAATAATAATCATCCTTGATAATGGATGAAATAGCTGAAAGTGCTTGGGCGTAAAGAACATTTGGACAGTTTCTATATAATTTATATCCAGGAAAGGACAAAAAATTATAAGAATACAAGAAAAATTAAATAATTTATAGTAGTACCTGATCAGTTTTCTTAACAAAACTTGTATAAAAGAAGGATCTGTCCAATATATATATATATGTAAAAAATTAAAACAACAGATGGTCCACCTAAGTTTCTTAAAATATGTATATTAAGCAAGTTAAAATTTGAGGAATAAGAAGCTGACAAAGCAAAAACAATATTAACAATAAGATTGATGATGTTTATTATATATGAGTGGGCCTGTGCCATAAAAAATGATGGCAAAATATTCATATCGATATGCCATCTAAAATGACGGCAACATATATATTGATATTCTTTGATTGATACTATTTAGTATCTAACATTAAGACATAAGAAAAAAAAAATCCAAACCCCCGAGTATGACAGGAAGGATATATACAAATAAATACACATCAATCTTTATTATAATAGAGAGGATATCATATATATATATATATATATATATATATATATCCTCTCTATTATAATAAAGATATATATATATATATATATATATATATATATATATATATATCTCAAACTTAATAATACCTGTAACAATATTGATAATATTAATAATAATAGTGTACGTCAAAATAAACATAACACTATTAATTTATACTATTGCAATCAAATGCATAATAATTACAAACATGATGAAACAACACTCAAAAAAATAATACGTAAAAATGTTAAAACAATAAATAATAATAATCAAATTAAGCTCATCATATATCATAAAAAATTTAAAACAACTGACTTTATAGTCTCTAATAACTCTACAACTAAATCCTCTATCCACTACAGAAAACCAATGTAGTGTTTCAATTTACATGCCTAGTCAGAGAGTGTATCTTTGGTACTAATAATAAACCCACTACATATATTGGTTTTACTACAACCATGCTCTCCCATAAACTTACCTGTCACCTTTTTGATTAAAGTTTAATTAAACAACATTTCTTAGAAAAACATAGCCATGTAGGTAATATTAGACAGATTTTAGTTGATAACACAATAGTACTCCCTCATACACACACAGTAAAAAGAACCTTCAGATATTGGAGGCCATCTACATTAAATCAAAACAATCCACAATTAATAAAATCACATTTCAATCTAGTCACAACACATTGTATTGCATTTAAACATATGGTTCTGTTAACATTTTGGTCTCTCACTGCAGTGTCATGTCATAGAATCACATTACAAATTTGCAACTGCTGTCTGCTATTTGGTGACTGTAATCGTTGCTTAGCAATGTTTTATGTCAACACAAGATAAAATCATCTTTGATGTTGGATATCTTTATGTTAACATCCCTGTAACCTCTCTGAAGATGGCTCATGTGAGGTGAAAGCTTAGAACCAGCATAATAAAAAATATCTAAATTTTGGACAATTTTTGTCTTTATTTTCACCTGAAATTAAAGCTAAAATACGATGTTTAGAACAGCTCTTGATTAAACATAGTAAACATTCATTGTCTATTATATTTAACAGCATATGTTCAGAATATATATATATATATATATATATATATATATATATATATATTTATATATATATAGAATAAAAAGTGTGAGAGGCTGTGAACGTCTAGTTTAAAGTGTATATTTATTGTTGTTGTTATCATACATGTTATGATACTTTAAGTGTCCATAATGGCATTTGTCATGCTACACATGTTTCGTGTCTAAGATTGACTCTCTTCAGGTGAATAAATTTGTGGCTTTACATATCGAGTTCCTTTTGTTTCTGAGGGTCAAGTTGTCATTTATAAATAAGTAAGTAAGTAGAAAAATAAAAATAAAAAATAAATTAGATCAGTAAAATAAAATAAGATAAAATGAATCAAATTTTGGTGTGTTAAATTGTCTGTGTTTTCTCACATCAGCACATGTATAAATGGATAAACAGATAAATAAATAAAAAGATGAATGAATCAAGTGATTACCCCAATTTGAAATGATTTTGGTTTGGGGTTCCCTCATTAGTATGTTAAAATTATCTTCTAGGCGCCTATATAAATACATATATATATTCTTCACTACTTTACGATAAATTTATTGCAAAAAAAATAAAATGAAGGCACTGCTAAATAGCAAACATACAGCAAGAGCTTTCATGACTGTTAAAAACAATGAATTGAGCCGACACTGCCTTGCTCTTGTCTCTCTTTCTTTGAGTGTGACAGAAGGGATATATATATATTTACACACACACAAATAAATACACAATGGTCTTTATTATAGTAGAGAGGATTAGCCTTTTGACTAAGTTAAAGTGGATGTGTGTTGTTGTGCAGTGGATATCAACTCGGAACGACAAGTCGGGGAGCCGAGTTCAAATTTCAGTTGAATTTCTTGCATTCATTTACGCACAAATACCCTTGGGAAACATATTAATCAGTCTCTTCCCTCCAGTTATGGGTTAAATAATAGGACAGATTGGGTTCTATAGTCTTGGTCGGCAACCAATCTACCGCAGAAAGCAATGGCAACCTACTGCAGTATAATCTTCTGCCCAGTCAGCCATGTCTCTTTCGAGACATGACCACCAAAAGTGTGTATCACATATGGCACTTAACTGACTGAAACACAAAGACAAAAATTTTAAAGTCAGAATTTTGGGACACACCTGTATCCACAAAGAAGCACTCTTAGAGTTATTTTAGAATTTTAATAAACAAAAAGTTCAAATTCTCAAGGCACTCTAAATCAAAATCACCCAACCAACCCTCAACAAATTCATTATGAACTAGCAGTATAGCCCGGTGTTGCTCGGGTGTAATCAAAGCTTTAAAACTAATCCATGGTCCTGGAGCTCAGACTCTTTGGATGTTGGCATGAAAGACTAAAAAAGCAATAGTTGTTTTCAGTCAAAGCGAAACTGTAGATTGAACCTGAAGCAAAAACTAAAATAAAAGGGCTGAAAAAATACAGACATACAGGTAGATAATCAGACACACACACACACAAACATCTTGCTTTTTATATATATATATATATATTATCAATTTTCTGCACTATTGTAAGAACTGCAACCTTGAAACTTCTGAATATCGTTTCTTATGTCTTTGTCTATGAGTGTATCAAATTTGATTAAAATCGAACCACTCCTTCTAGAACCTGATTTTTTCGATTATCGATTTTCGATATTTATCGGAGGTACCTTGACACAAAACCTAACTAAGAACACTCGCAGACGCTTATAGTGCAACTGTGTAAATTTTCAAGAAAATCAGGTTCAGCCGTTTCGGAGTCTGTAGGTAATGGACACACACACAGACACACACAGACAAAGTTCGATTTATAAATAAGTTTAGATTTAGATATAGCAACAACATATTAAGTGCATATAACATTTTTATACTAATGCCATTTTAGATTTCTACCAATTCCCAATCAGTTCCCTTATACTGAAAGGTTTTTTTGCAAAAAATTCAAATCGATAAATTTTAAAACTGTAAAATAACTATAACAAAGCATGCTCTGCATCACCATCATTATGTAATGTGTGTTTCCATGCTAGCATAGGTTGGACAAGTTTTTTTTTTAATGGTACCATAACTAAACCATCATAAAAATATTGGAGCAAGTTGTACAGCTGTATGCCCTTACTGAAACCAACCAGTTTAGGAGACTAGAAACTCAGTGATTTTATTGAGATACCATCTTTAGGAAGATTACCTACCAAGATTTCAAAGTTCAGTCAGTTAAGTGCCATACAAGATACACACTTGGGCGATCATGTCTCAAAAGAGACATGAGTGACTAGACAGAAAATTTTCCTGCAGTAGGTTGCCATTACTTTCTGCGATAGACACATTGTCAACCAAGGCTATATAATTCAATCTGTCCTATTTAACCCATAGATGGAGGGAGAAGTGATGGATTAATACTTTTCTTAAGGATATTTGTGTGTAAGTGAATGCAACGAATTCAACACAAATTTGAACTTTGCTCTCCGATTTCTCATTCCAAGCCAATATCCACTGTACCACAGAGAGAGAGAGAGAGAGAGAGAGAGAGAGAGAGTTCAGCCTATCCCATTCTATTCAGAGTAAGTGTAGAGGTTTTTATTTGAAAGATTTCCTTCTTTTAGACAAGTTGCTATCCAAAGCTAAAGACTTATTCAGCCTAACTGACCTAAAAATGATTCCAGTTTGGAGGTTAACTAGTTGCCCATACCTGGAGCCCTAACAGGTGCTACCCCTCCCACGTCAAGGTGGACCTTGGAATAACAGCAATTAAGAAGTGGTTCCACACTCTTTGAAACCTCCAATCTTTCAATCAGAGGCCTTGCTGCCAGATGTAGTTTACCATCATACCAAGGACCAAATGCATGTTTGTAAAAATAACTATGACAACAGAATGCAGATTTTATCACAGTTACAATAGCACATTTGTCATTGAAGTTTACTCCTAAAGATGGTCTTAGAAAAGATTGAAAGTACTTGGGCTAAAAAAACTACAGTGATGTTGTATCTTCAGCGCAATATCCATGATACTGGATATTAATACTCTTACGTATTAAGTATAACAAGAGAAAACAAAAAATGATTGACCAAAAATCAGAGTTAAATCACATACAAATATTTAATTTACAATAAACACAAAATGATATATATACAAAATTTACAATTTTTTGCATTCAAAACAGAAATGTAGAGTTTACTACTGGCAGGCGAAGGAAGGGTCAGTATCTTTACCCAGTTAAGTTAGCGAAATAGTTTAAGTGCTATACTTTTTGGAAAGCCTTAAATGTGTATATAAAGAATAATTTCCAGTATGGTCAATGAAAAGGTCAAAAAAATCTATTTACCCTTTTAGTTCCATGAGGTTCTCTTTCAGGTTTTAGTTGGTCAGCAACTTTTCTTTGAGATACTTTCAGCTGGATATAAATCCTTGAATCAAAACTGGAGTTGATAATGCAGCAAATCCTTTTAACAACTAACTACTCTCTTCCCAAAACCTATTTTTATATTTCTAGAATTATCTAGACTTCTCTCGATTTTACTCAGACATTCTACAATCTTCCAAAATATTCTATTCCGAATTTATCTATTTTTATAACTACTTCATGAATTAAAACTTTTTTGTAAGAACAAGTAGAGTCCCTTACTATAACCTTTTATACATTATTAATATTATTTTTATATATAAATGCATCTTCGTAAGAATACAAATAAGATAAACACCATAAGACAGAACAACAAACAGTAGAAGAGCGGAGAGTTTAAGTCAGAGTCGCAGAGGGCACAGTCTGAGACTAATCGTCAATGACACTCCGAAATGCCAGACTGATATTAGTCTTTATTTTTATAGCTACTTCACTCTACTGACCATTCCATTCTTGAGAGCACCAGAAGGGTGTTAGCTGCTCTACAACAGGTGCCTTTCTTGATGGATTTTATTTCAGCATCAAGAAACTGTTCAGACAACTGGAAAGAATCAGTATGAAAATATGTATTTCTGTTTGCTCATTATTGAAAACAAATCTGTTTTCATATGCAGATATCAATGAAAGAAAGAACAGTTTCAAACTTTATATTTGTAAACGAACAACGGCATTCTGATAACTCTATAAAATGTTAGAGATCAATGTTAGTGAAGGACCTACCCTGCTTCCAAAAATGATAACAAATTTCAATTTTTATATATTCTGTTGCTTAAAAAAGGTTTAAAGAATGGTAATATACTAAAATTGTTTTCAAAACATTTTTCACAAGGGGATGTATCTACTTAAGTAGTGCCAAAAATGAATTGCTAAACAGCCTCCTTCAGGTCTTGGACATAGTTGGTAATTAGAAAAATAATTCTATATATAAGTTATTGCAAATCGCCTGAAGACACCACTCATGGTAGAAACCTAGGTCGCATAAAAACTCGTTTACAAATGGAAAATATTCAAAAGTTCTACAATATAATTGTATTAAACACTTTTTAATACAAATGTACACTAGTCTAACCTTATTATGACCAGAAACTAAGTAATTAAACAATTATATATATATATATACATACACACACACAGTATAGGGTAGGTATGGATGGAATAAAATTCTGTATCTAAAAAAACAAAAAAGCACTATTCTTAAAAAAGTATTCAATACAAAGTAGAGCAAATAATATTTATTCAGAATTTATATCATAAAATAAAATATAGTTTTAAGGTATACTATATGCATTAAATCATCAGTTCATAATATGCACCTGTTGATTGCATAGTGCATGAAACTCTGAGTCATGCTATAGATGTAGGATAATATGTATATACTTAATAACTCTGTTATATTACATTGAGCACTGCTCTATTAACACCTGATAAATATTTATATATCGGTGTTCATCTGCGTGTATACACACACACACACACACAAATTTAGCTATGGTCATAACACACACACACACACATATATAACAAAAATCATATTTACTTATGGTCATAACACACACACACACATACATATAAAAATCATATTTACTTATGGTCATAACACACACACACACACACATATAAAAATCATATTTACTTATGGTCATAACACACACACACACACACATATAAAAATCATATTTACTTATGGTCATAACACACACACACACATACATATATATATATATAAATCATATTTACTTATGGTCATAACACACACACATACATACATATAAAAATCATATTTACTTATGGTCATAACACACACACACACATACATATATATATAAATCATATTTACTTATGGTCATAACACACACACACACATACATATAAAAATCATATTTACTTATGGTCATAACACACACACACACATACATATATATATATATATATAAATCATATTTACTTATGGTCATAACACACACACATACATATATATCAAAATCATATTTACTTATGGTCATAACACACACACACACATACATATATATATATATAAATCATATTTACTTATGGTCATAACACACACACATACATATATATCAAAATCATATTTACTTATGGTCATAACACACACACACACATACATATATATATATATAAATCATATTTACTTATGGTCATAACACACACACATACATATATATCAAAATCATATTTACTTATGGTCATAAAACACACACATACATATATATCAAAATCATATTTACTTATGGTCATAAAACACACACACACATACATACATATCAAAATCATATTTACTTATGGTCATAAAACACACACACACATACATACATATCAAAATCATATTTACTTATGGTCATAACACAGACACACACACGCATATATATATATATATATATATATATATATATATATATAAAGCATAATATTTTATGGTCATTAAAACATAACGAAAGCATTAGGGCGACTTATAACTATACAAAGCAAAAGCAAATAATAATTATAATAATTAATTATTATTATTATAATCATAATATTAATGTTTTTTTTTTCAATAACTTAAATGGATTTTTTGTTGTTAATGCTGTTTTGGTAAATGACTGAATTCTTCGCATGTTTCTATGACGTCAAACGCATTTCTTCACGGACCACAGTATTTAACTTGCCCCTAAATGATCAGAAATGCAAGAGAATGAACTCTATATAAATTAGTGGAGATTCTCCAAAATAGGGACCATCTCTTTCACGTAACTCCCAAACAACTGTAACGAATGGCAAGGGACTCAAAATCAGTTCGTCAACATGAAAGAATTCGATCAGGTGATTTCGTAACCATAAAAAAATATGTAAACACGGAAAAATGCTACACATACATTTATTATCCTAGGTTGCTAGAATAAAGACATAAAAACTAAAGAGAAAACCAGAAAAGAATAATTAAAGATATCTTATTAATTAACAAAAAAGTGTGTCACTTACATGAAATTTCCATCGTTTGTAAAATCAACGAAATCCATGAGAGAACGGATCTCTTTCTTTAGTGTGACTGTGATGGCATCTTAATCAAGGGCACTTCAAACAGGTAAATAAAGTATACCACGAAAAATAAAATAAAATAAAATAAAATAAAAGGCTAGCTCTAAACAACTGCTAGTTGAGAACTGTTAATCAATCAGTTCTTGTACCAGAAAGAGAGGCTACAACTTCGATACAATCGAATCGAGGAACGAGAAAATATAAAAGCGGGTCGTTTTGTCTTTCCAACAAGAAAAGCGTTTTTTATTTTTACTTTTTTGCTGTGTTGTGTTGAAACGTAAACAGAGGCCTTTTTGTCATGTGGCAGCTGATGAAGACGCAGTCTATATAATAATGAGCGCTATCACTCCCGGATCAGCATGTTGGTACTTTTGGGCCAACACTGGCGGTCTTGCTTGGATGGTCACATGGTTATTTATTTATTTTTAACCATTGCTTGAAATGAGAGGCAGAAGAAGCGTCTCGTTTCATGAAGACAAACGAGCCGATCAAAAGATTTAAAACGAAAAAAGGAAGGTGCATTGGTTGGTTAGGTGTGTGCAGACTGCTAAATAGAAATAACTTTCATTCTTTCTATCTCCTTTTTCCTTCCACAACTTCTTTCTTTCATACTTCTCTCTCGACACACACTCACTAGTAGCAGTGTTCATTTCATCCCCACCCGCCCGACAATAATCGATTTGTAAATGACTTGAGATACGAGAGTACCGACATATGAGCCTTTTTGAGATACTAGCCAGAATTCGGCCGAATTTTTGCCTTAATATACGAGCCGAATTTTGAGATACGAACGAGTTTCTGTTTAGCACCCGCAAATAAAAAATTATAAAAAAAAAAATAAATAAATACAGTAATGGATTTTTAAAATGTTAAATATTTAAAAAAATTTAAAACATAAGGGTGGTCAGTCAGTTAAGTGCCATACGTGATACACTCTCGGGCGATCATGTCTCGAAAGAGACGTGACTGACTGGGCAGAAGATTATCCCGCAGTAGGTTTCCATTGCTTTCTGCGGTAGACTGGTTGCCGACCAAAGCTATAGAACACAATCTGTCCTGTTATTTAACCCATAACTGGAAGGAAGAGACAGATTAATACCTTTCCCAAGGGTATTTGCGCGTAAGTGAATGCAATGAATTCAACTGGAATTCGAACTCGGCTTCCCGATTTCTCGTTCCGAGCCGATATCCACTGCATCACGACGCACATAAGGGTAGTACCTCCACTAATTCGCTGATAAAAACAGCATAGCACAAGAAAAAATGTCTCAAACTTAATAAAAACACAGTTTATCGTCAAAAATATGCTTATGTTATTAAGAGGATAGATTAAAGTATTTTTTATTATTTTTAAAAAATTGTTTCAATCTTTTCTAACATGTTTAAAATTTTGATAAAAATAATCTTGTTTTTTATTTATTTTCGTCAATGGGTGACCAAATTTTCATTAGAGTCTACTATGGATAATCTAATAATTACGAAACTCATTATTTTTTTCGGAGAAAAACATTAATTTGGAAATTCTAGCAAAAATCAAATGATTGTATGATTTTAATGAAACTTTCAGGATTTATTCATAAATAAATGGAAGTAATTTTGAAATTATAATTTTTAGAAAATCTTGTTGATTTTACATCTTTTACCCACCTACACGTAATTTCATGAAATTAAATTCCGTTGCGAAAATTTGAATTATTAGTTAAACGCATAACTCCTTGGGGAATGTAAATCAGCTATCTTTTCTTCTTCCCCCCCCCCCCCCAAAAGTTAGCCTTTTTTCCGAAAATCTGCTCTGAATAATGAAACAAAAAAATGCAATAAAACTATGACATTACTTGATTAGATTTTTTTTTTTTTTTTTAATCGTATCACCCCAAACAAGGCGGTAACGCCACTGATGTGCAGGGGGCTACGTAATAGTGAAAAGATTGGAAAAGAGAAAGCCAGAAACCACATCCTAAACAGGGAACAAGGGATGAGCCTCTTAACCTGTTCAATAGACGTGGGTGGAGTGTGAACCGGGTGATAGATAGATCTATCTACTCCAATTGAAAAAAAAAGAAAAAAAGAAACCAAAGTGAAGAAGATTGGAAAAGAGAAAAGCCAGAAACCACATCCTAAACAGGGAACAAGGGATGAGCCTCTTCACCTGTTCAATAGACGTGGGTGGAGTGTGAACCGGGTGATAGATAGATCTATCTACTCCAATTGAAAAAAAAAAAAAAAGAAACCAAAGTGAGAAGATTGGAAAAGAGAAAAGCCAGAAACCACATCCTAAACAGGGAACAAGAGATGAGCCTCTTCACCTGTTCAATAGACGTGGGTGGAGTGTGAACCAGGTGATAGATAGATCTATCTAGTTTCTTTATATATATATATATATATATAAAGGACATTATAATCTGAAGAAAAAAACTTTTTCGATGTACAATAAATTTTTACAAGAACTGTTTTATTTTTATTTTTAGTTATGATAATTTATAAAGTTTCAAAATGCTTTAAAAATTCTTCAATGTCATGTAGCTGTTAGGTTATTAAATAAAGACTATATTCACTCATAAAAAATTGAAAATCATAATACAGATCTTTGAGCAAAAAAGATTTTAAAAATATCAGTGTGTGTGTGTGTGTGTGTAGGGAGGGTAATTTATTAAGTATGACATTTCGTGTGTGACATTAAAAGGTCACGTGTTTCATTGTTCCTTTCCATTACAGGAAACAAATTTGAACAATTATGTCAATTCTGTTCAACCATACTCCGCTAACCAACGCATCTGGCTGTTATCACTCACTTCACAGGTCGGAAAGCTAAGACCTCCGTGATTAAGAAATACTTTTCTTCTAAATTCCATGCTATAAACAATACTTGTTTCAAATCAGATTAATTTAACATTAAATTTGCTAATTTTCCAAAAATAACGTGTCACAGATGTGTATTTTATTTTTGCAAGATTTTTAAAACCGAGAATTAACTTTTGATTAATAACTTCTTAATCTATCAAAATGAACGAAAAAAAAATTAAGAGTTTTGAAAACTCTCTAAACGTTGAGATTTCAATCAATATAATTTATATTTGAAATACACCAGAATATTTTGCTTACTGGAAATAGTAAATTTAATGAAGCTATATTTCAGTTAAAGTGAAAATCAAAGCTTCAAGAAAGCTTTTTTTTTATTCTAAATAATTCACTTTAAAACTAAGGTGTCTAAGATTAGAGAAGATACCTACTTTACAGTACACCATTAACACTGAAAATAATAAAATTATATTTAAAGAATAAAAGAAATAATTTCGTAATTATATAAAATTAATTCAATTGATGATTAATTTACTAAGATTCCCCCTTCATTCCTCCTCAGGAAAATAAGAGATAACAGTTCTCTTGGTTTCTTTCCCACTTCGTTACAAGATCTCTAACTAAAGACTTTCTTTTTAGATAACACAGCCAGTCTTCCTTGCGAATCAATAGCTTGAGATTAAGGCGAATGGATTCTTGCCTTTTCCAAAGGGATTAGTACCAAGTGAACACGAACTGCTTAAAATGGAATTTAAACTTAACGTTGATTTCATTTTCAACAGCGCTAGTCTGAATTTAAAAGTATTGTTTGTCAGCTATCAAATGGAGGCCCATTACCAAATACAATGATATCATTTAATTCTCATGACGAATAATCAAAATTTTCAATAAATAAATAAAAAATAAAAGGCGGAAACCGACTCTTTTCAGTTTTTAGTGTTAACTTTTTTTTTTTGTACAGTGGATATCGGCTCGGAACGAGAAACCGGGGAGCCGAGTTCGAATTCCAGTTAAATCCATTGTATTCACTTTCGCGCAAATACCCTTGGGAAAGGTATTAATCCGTCTCTTCCTTCCAATTATGGGTTAAATAGCAGGACAGACTGGGTTCTATAGCCTTAGTCGGCAACCAGTCTACTGCAGAAAGCAATGGCAGCCTACTGCGGGATAATCTTCTGCCCAGTCAGTCATGTCTCTTTCGAGACATGATCGCTCAAAGTGTGTATCACGTATGGCACTTAACTGACTGAATATAATAGTTGAACACATGATTAAGGCTTCTACTGGGCATAATGTGGGGGATCAATTTAATATTGTTATGAAGTAATAAACTGATCCCCCAGTAATTACTACTTAATAATATAATACATTTCTTCCCCCTCTAGCTATGAGTCAAATAACAGGATAGATTGGGTTCTATAGCCTTGGATGGCAACCAGTCTACCGCAGAAAGCAATGGCAACCTACTGCGGGATAATCTTCTGCCCAGTCAGAGACAAGATCGCCCAAGCATGTATCACGTATGGCACTTAACTGACTCACTGATAACCGATTTTTAGTTTTCTTATAATTATTTACTCACTAACCGATTTTCTTTTGCTTCCACTCGTCACATATAGATCAGGTTAACTTAGCTGATCATACCAAAATCGGTACTTTGATATTATTTAGTAAGGTTTCTATTAGCTTGCTTACCTAAGCACTCTCTCCTTCAAGCAACTGATCAATTTCAACACTTCAACAATGGTTAATTAATTTCACTAATAACAATTTAAAAAAAGGGGGGTGCTTTAATATTTAATAAAGTTTCAGTGATCTGCCACAAGACTACATGTTATTATTATTATTTTTTAGCTGAGCCCAAACACCAACCACCGGTTCAGCCACCACATATTTTTTAGGAGATTTGAAAAATAATTACGCTTTTTTTACCAGTGGCGGAGTGGGTGCAAAAATATTTGTTGCCTGGAGACAAAGGGGGTCCACCCACAACAACAATGCTATCATTTAGTTTTCATAACGAATAGATAAAATTAAGAAGAAAAAACATATAGAAAAAAAGGTACAATTATTTTTTTGTGGAAAAATAGTGTATTTCTTAGTAATTTTTAAATGTACTGTACATATTGGATGTGCGTTGTGGTGCAGTTGATATCGGCTTGGAACGAGACATCAGAGAGTCGAGTTGGAATTCGTTGCATTCACTGACTGGCAAATAACCCTGAGAAAAGTATTAATCCGTCACTTCTTCCTCCAACTAAATAAATAGCAAGACAGATTGGGTTCTATAGCCTTGTTTGGTAATCAGTCTACTGCAGAAAGTAATGGCAACCTGCTGGAGGAAAATACTTTGCCCAGTCAGTTATGTCTCTTTTGAGACATGACTGCCAAAGCGTGTATCACGTATGACACTTAACTGACTGATAAGGGACCCACATGCCATCGGGTAAGCTGAAAACTTGGCCAGTCTGCCACTGATCCGCCTCTATCGTTTATAGTTCTTCAATATGTGTAAATTGTCGAGAGGTTACTTTTAGGTTCGTAGTAAAAGGTTAAGTGAGAACACGGATTCAAAATTAATTTGTTTTCCGAGAGAGAGAGAGAGAGAGAGAGAGAGACAGAGAGAGAGACAGACAGACAGAGAGCTGAAAAAAATAGACATGTTTAAAACGTATCACGTATGGATGTGCGTTGTGGTGCAGTGGATATCGGCTCGGAACGAGAAATCGGGGAGCCGAGTTCAAATTCCAGCTGAATTCATTGCATTCACTTGCGCACAAATACCCTTGGGAAAGGTATTAATCCGTCTCTTCCTTCCAGTTATGGGTTAAATAACAGGGCAGATTGGGTTCTATAGCCTTGGCTGGCAACCAATCTACCGCAGAAAGCAATGGCAACCTACTGCGGGATAATCTTCTGCCCAGTCAGTCATGTCTCTTTCGAGACATGATCGCCCAAGCGTGTTTCACGTATGGCACCTAACTGACTGACTACATGACAGTATCAAATGTAAATACAGAAATATGATAAGAAATTAATTTTTTTTACTAGCGGAACCCGTGGAATTTCCACGGAAGGATAATTATGATTTCCTGGAAAAAATTTACTTTGTCATACTACAAATGATAGTAACGTCTTCAACGACCCTCTAGCAACTGACGAGAAGGCCGTTGATGCTTCTGTAACTTGTCTTTTTTACAGATAGGGGTGGTGCGCTTACGCAAACCCTTTTATCCTCCAGGTGAAGTAACAGTCAGTTCAGTGCCATATGTGATAGACACTTGACCGATCAGTTTTTCAAAAATTACTTTCTGAACCCGAACAAAGTACCGACTTCTATAGGATATCTCGGGAGAGTAACTTTTTATATATTTATTTGTTTATTTACTTTCTGACCCAAATCTCTAATTTTAGTCAGCAGAAACAAAATCTCTAAAACTGCCAGGTTGGATTTTTACTTTATCTTACTTCTCCATAATCGCTCATCCCTTCGTTTTTCATTTACTCACATTGGAGACCTTTTCTTTGAGACAAAACTTTTAAAAGTAGTGTTATATACTCAATAACAAACAAGCATGTATATATATAAAAATATATTAATACTTTTATTAACGAACGCTGGACCGTGTCGCCTAGGAACAAAGAGTGAGAGAGCGCTCTTCCAAGGTTGACAGGGGTGACGATGGGAGTGTACTTCTCTCTGCTTAGCTCGTCTAGCTTCTTCTTCGACTTCTCGAGACTCGTCTGTCGAGACTGACTTCTTCGACTTCTCTGTTTCGACTTCTGACTTCGACTGTGACTCGACTTCTCTTCTACTGTCGAGGCTGGAGACTCGTCAAAACTGATTTCAAGACTGTGTTTTTCGCAGTCTTTATATATCTTCCAAAACCGGAAATTGTTTCTTCCGGTTTTTTCTTGATCACGCGACGCCTACGTAATTCTCAGTGTCACCTGTTCTGTCTGCCTCTTGTGGCCATTTCCGCTACTACCGGAAATAAGGTCAAACAACCATCCGTTCCTTTCAACGGCCGGAAAACGCCCCCGCTTGTATCAGCTTCCTTCTTCGGGTGGGGCCAGATTATTATATTACAGTAGGAAAGAGATCAATTCTAAATTATCAGAATTATTTCTGACCATAATCATCATCATATAATAATTCTGCTTGTTCCTTCCTTAGTTACCAAATTTAAAAAGAAAGAGATTTTGAAAGAGAAAATGTTTTCTTTTTATTACTGAAAAATCATGGCGCCTGTGTCCATTGTAAACAGAAAAGACCAACTGACTGAGTAATGGCCAAGAGTGTAGAGACCAGAAATTTCGTTATTAGGTCGCGGGATACGACAACAAACCTACCTATTTTTACTATATTGTACAGTACACACACACACACACACACACACACACACACACACACACAAATCACTGCTACAACCACCAGCTTAAGCTGCTACGGTAATGCTATAGGCTCTCTCCTCCTACTCTCTCACTCTTTACTACCCTTCCGTTTGGCAAAGGTGAGAGAAAGGCTGAGGAGAGTAGCGTTTATATATTATAAAAAGATAGAGTGGAAGGAAAAGCTCGTGTAGAGAGTGTGTTATCTTTCTTCAGTGGCGTAACGGACGGAGGAACTAAGGAAGGAACAAGCAGAATTATTATATGATTTTTTTTTTTTTAAAGTAACTGGTTGAGAATCTAATAGTCACAAGACGGATAAAGGGAAAGAGAGACAGGGGAAAGCAGCGTGAGACATACTTGATGGGCTTGAGCAAGTGAATGGTGGATCAGGGTCTGGGAGAGATACCAAGAGGAAAAATATTAAAAGCAACAAGGGATAGGGGCAAGTGGAAATCCACGATCGCCTACGTCCTGAAAGAAGAATTGGATGATATTTTTAAATACAGTGGAACCTGTCGTACGCGACCACTCCTACTGCCATCAAAAACTGGTCGCATACGACAGGTGATCGCTCACTAAAGGCCCATGTATATTCCACTCATCAGAATGTTCATATTAGAATTTTACCTTGTAATTTGGTAATAGAAAAATGAGAACATAAGAAAATGGCCTAACTTTAAAGAAATTTATTCAGCATAATTCATTTAAAACTTTAAAAACCGTATTTACAACGGTCAACAAGAGACCGAAATATTTATTCACAAAAAATATTTATTAAGTGGACTTAAAAAAGTATATGGTTTCAGTTTTTTTCTTAGAAGTGAGTGATAGCAAAAGAGAATCTACGATAATACATGAAAAAAAAAAAACATACAAAAAACTGACAGCGATCGTGGGTGGGGGTAGATAAACAAAGAGATAGAGATAGATATACCCAGATAGAAATAGAGTAGATAGACACACAAAAAATTAAAGGAACGAAAGAGATAAACATTTGAGAAAGGGACATAATTGTGATTTTCCCAATCCCTGAATTTATCCAAGTCAGTACAGAGACTGATAAATCCCTTGAACTTATAAAATACAAGACACGTTGTACAAAACAGCCGATGTTTGACCGAGAGGTGAACTCAGGCAATGTACATTTAAACAGGAAATAACAGTTTTATACAACACTACGGTAACAAAACAATGAGGAAGAGTTTCTGTCTTAGATCAAAGCAAAATGAAATAGATTACTCATTTAGTTTCTCCTAATTTAGAAGTTCGGAGGGTACAACGAAAATAGATTTTTTTTTAAAGCGGTCAGTGATTTTCACTCGTTGATGTTTGGAGGTGGTCGCTCACTAAGGGCCAATCAACATTAGTAAATCGTCCGTGCATAGAAAAAGAGTCGTTAACAACAGGTGGTCGCATATGACAGGTTCATTGT
This sequence comes from Ascarosepion bandense, assembly GCA_037127315.1. Classification (NCBI taxonomy): domain Eukaryota; kingdom Metazoa; phylum Mollusca; class Cephalopoda; order Sepiida; family Sepiidae; genus Ascarosepion; species Ascarosepion bandense. The sequence goes on from JBBBDQ010001090.1 coordinate 1,144,977, forward strand.
AGTTCACTACATTCTTTACACATGAACAAATCGTTGAAGAGCACAATAAAGCACAATAAATTGCAGTCCACCATATTAAGGAAAGCAGTCGTTTGTGTTCATGAGATGATTGTTTGGATCTGCCAAAAATTGTTTCTGCATCTATAGCGGGTATCTCTTCTCTTATTTCATTTGTAGTGAGGGGTAGTAGGATTCCGTAGCATGATAACGGAATTTGGCCTTGTGGGAAGATAGCCCACTATAATTCATAAATTCAAGAAAGGCAAATTTTGAGTGTAAAATAACATTTATACATATATACATTTCAATCAATGTTTTACAAAATAAGTAATGCTTGAAATAAAAGTTCAACGGAGGTAAAAGAGTTCATGGAAGGTATGATGATCTGAAAGAAAAGAAATGTCAATTTTCAAGTTGCCGTTTCTAAGGTCAGTGAGTTGGTTGGTGTGGAATGTCTTAGAAAAGGTCAGTTAGTACTTTGAGAACAGGTAAGGAAGAAGAAGGCGAGCATAGTAGCAGCTTGACATAGGTCAAGGAAGAAACTAATTACTATCTTCTCTTCCGTCTGTGCCTGTCTGTTTGGGTGCCTTTTGTCACGGCTTTTTATAACAGCATTTTGGATCAACTGGCTCAACTTTCGAATTTCATCCTTGTATTTGGTTTCGGGTTTCTCATTGGCTGATAAATAAAATTGGTAATTTGATCTTTGATTAATTTTTATTTTTCAACCGGAACATCTGTGCGAACTCGGATGCGCACGACGATTTTTATTCATTTGACTTTTAGTTGTGAGAGAGCACACATCCGGTTCATCGCTTTTGTTCGGTCGGTATCACCACACATCAACTTAACGATTCCTTGCAATGAATAGCAACATTTATGGTTCCATATTCTCTTCAGATAGCGAATTTCTTAACCTTGTCGTTATGATCTTTAGCTTAGAAAACGTTCTTTCATATTAGATTTGTGGCTTTAAGTAACTGATAGTGTGCAAATGACTTTTTATTTCTAAAACAGAAATGTTTGTTTCTTCATTACAGTTTTATTTGAAATAGGGGACCCACTCGCCAGCGGGAAAGCTGATACCATGGCCCGTTTACCACTGGGTAGGATATGATTATTGACTACTTGTTCATTTATCTTATTTCTCTTGCTTCTTTACACCTGGTAGTAGTAGTAGTGTTAATTTGTGTGGATTTCTTAAGCCTTGTCATTATTATTAATTTTTGACTAGTCTTTCTTTCATCTTATTTCTCTTGCTTCTTTACACCTAGTAGTAGTAGTAGTAGTAGTGTTAAGTTGTGTGGATTTCTTAGATGAAGCCTTGTCATTATTATTAATTTTTAACTAGTCTTTCTTTCATAGTATTCCTCTTGCTTTATTTCACCTAGTAGTGGTAGTTTCAAGTTGTGCAGTCAACTAAATTAAAACAATCGTTTATATTCGCTAGATTTTTCCAATCTGCTAATAATTGCTTCTGCATCCAATTCTTCTTCTTCATCATCTTTTATGTGCCTTGTCCTTTCGGGATGTAGGCGATCATGGCCTTCCACGTCTTTCCTATCCCTTGTGGCTCTTAGCACGCTTTCTCCTGTTACACCACGCAACACTCGTTCTGCCATTCACCCGTTCAGGCCAGTCAAGTAGGTTTACACGCTATTTTCCCCTGTCTCTCTTTCTTTCTATTTCGCCTGTTAGTATCAGGTTCTCCAAGCCCTCCTTCCTCATTGCATGTCCCAGGAACTTTAGCTGTCTCTTCCTCATGCTCAGTATTAATTTCCTTTTCGTTTCTGATGGAGTAGAATTGCTGACTGCATTTAGTAGATTTAACTGTAAGCTTGTTGCCAGTTTGGTTGCTCGATTAAATTTTTGTGGAGGGGGCACCAGTGACCTAAGTTCGTTGGAGCAGAAGCTATGAAAATATTTGTAGAAGAGACAGAGGGAAGTGTATTTCGATTGCGAGAGAACCCATTGCTGTCTCCGTGGTTTTGAAAAGAGTTGTCCTAGACCAGTGCTTATCAAATGGGGTCCGTATGGACTTGGAGGAAGGAGGATAATGTAAAATTACTGGGCTCCACACAAAAAATAAAAAGTCCACGGTAATTGTTGGGACGTGGCTTGATCACGTGACCGGGTTCACTTATACATAAAGAGTGAGTCGGTTGAACTCGGAAGTTAACCGTAGCCCTCCGCTCACACAACCATGATTACTTACTAACTCAACCACCCATATTGTTGCGATCTATTTCAAATTATTTTACCACTCGACGATACAACAGTGATATTTTAGAGTGGATTTTAGAGCAATTTCACTTAGGAACGTTCGTTACAACTAAGAAATAAGAATATCTACTCCAGTAATCTACACCATATTAAGAAAATACTAAAGACAGAAAAACAACTCTCAGACTAACAGAAAACGAAACCAAGCGATGTAAGTAAGCATCCCTTTTTACCGGATGTTTTGATTATAAAAAAATTGAATAAAAATTGGGAAGGATAGTGTACAATTACATAAATATTCCATAGAATTTACTAGTGAAATACAAGTTTATTTTCATTAAATTAGTTTTACTTCAAAATAAATCATATACGTTTACTATTTCTATATAAAAAAAAACAAAACAAAACCGGCGGACCTGAAGGAGACTACCACCACCTTTAAATTTGTTGTTTATCATAGTTTTTGACTTTTTTCAGCGCAGTCTTATCGATTGTTACATAAAGTTTCCGATTATATATATATATATATATATATATATATAAAAAAAAAAAGGATAAATTTCATTGTTCAATATTTAAACAATTTTGTGGGTGCTCAGTTTCTCATACAACCTTATAGTAAATCGATCCTCTATTTTGGAACCACTCGCATTGAGGTCGCTTTGTTTTGTTTTTTTGGGGGACGAGTTGTTGCTCTTGTTTTTTTGGGTTTTTTTTTTCACAAGTTTTCTTTAGTTCTTACGATGGCATCTTCCTCGGAAACTCCAAGAATGGCTTTATTAAAAAAATTCGCAAAGGATTCACTTGTTGAATATGCGCAAGCAAAAAAAGTTAATTGCACAGGATCGATTTAAAGGTTGCCTATATTTCTGGCCCAGTGGATAAAAACGTTGGTTGGTTGGTTGGTTCCAGTCGCTCGACCCAAAGAGTTGTGAGTTCAATACCTGGCTACAGCAGTAGTTAACAAAAAACTTGGAGAGTTGAGTTAAATGGCGATAACTAAGACATCTGGAAGTGACATCACTCGTGGAACGAGAACAATCTACCCCAGTAACCAAAATAAAAGGTTCGGTTCGTAGGACGGAGCGTAAAACGTGAATATGGCAACGAAGATGAGGACAATAGTTCAAACAATGTAAATAGTGGAAATAACGTGTCAGGTTATTATTGGCGACCACAATCTTAACAATATAAGATATGCAGATAGCAGTGCTGATAGAAGGCACAGAAAAGAAACTACAAAACCTCCAACAGAAGCTAGCGAAGGAAAGCGAGTTTAAGTTTTGTTTAACGGTATATCAACCTCTGTGTGTTATTTAATGCCAAAAAAGTAGGGTTTTTTTATTTTTTTTAATATTCGGTTATAGTGAGAAGGTTGTTTTAGTCAGATTTTGATTAAAAAATTTCCAATTTAAATTTTTTTTATTTAATTTTAGAAACCTGAAGATATCTTCTTGTTTTGTATTCAAAAATGTATTGCTGGTAAATTTTATTCCTTCAAAAATGTGTTATGGTAATATATTTTTCCTTAAAAAGTGTATTGTTATTTAATATTTTTTATATTTTTCCTTCAAAAATGTATTGTTAGTAATATTTTTCCTTTAAAAATGTATATTTTTCTATAAAGGTCTATTTTTATGTATATACTTCTAAAAAAGTTTATTTTTATACTTTCATAGTGTTTTGATCCTTGTTTGGGGGTTAACTATTTGACCATAGCTCGAACCCTAACAGATGCTCCCACTCCGGGTCAGGGCGGACTTGGGAACAACAGCAATTAAGTGGTGGTTCCATGCTCCTCACAACTTCCCAATCAGAGGCCTTGCTGCCGGATGCAGTTTATCGTCATACCCAGAACCAGAAGGAAATCGAGAATAATAGACAAAGCATAAACTACAACACAGAATTATCAGCAAAAAGAGGAGTCCAAAATGCAAATTACAAGTCGAGGATACTAAAATCAAGCAGCTACAGAAATTTAAATACCTGAGAAGTGTTCTAACAGAGACCTGAAGATGTATTGGGATGATCAAAGATGCATACCAAAAACTAAGCAGAGTATTAAGAGACAGGACCATTTTGTTGGAAAGAAAAGAATATAGAACTGTTACATGATATCTATCTTCTTGTATGGTAGTGGATGCTGGACAATTTCCTCAAAGATGAGAAAACAACAGAAATGTGGTTCTACAGAAAGATGCTGAGGATACCATGCACCAAACATGCGAGAACGACATGATTTTGGAGAGGATGGAAACGAAAAAGAAATTTATACTTGACGTCAGGAAGAGGCAGTTGAAATTTCTAGAGCACATAATGAGGAAGGAGGACTTGGAAATTCTGATACCCAAAAGGCATATTGAAGGGAAAGAGGGGCAGAGAAAAGCAGCCTGATGGCTCGAGCGGATGGATAGCAGAACCGAGTCTGGGAGAAATAACAAAAAGGCAAAACTTATTAAGAGCTGCAAGGGATAGGAAAATGAGAAGAGCCATGATCGTCCACATTGTAGCAGCAAAGAAAGTTGTCACTCTCACGCCCATTTGTCAACCATGACTAAGTTCAGTCTTGGGCAATGGTTGCTAAGATTTTATAAGTATGCAACTGCGTTTTTTGTCATCGTTTGAAATTTCGTTGAAATAGCTAATGAGTCTCAACCGCCTTTTTTTGATACTAAAGTTCATTCACGAGTCGAGAGACCCCCAAGGTAGCGGATTACTGTACAAATGGTTAAATTAAATGTAATATGAGTGAAAGTGGAGATGATAGGAAGCGAAGAATGAGGATAAGGAAGATGGATAACAATTGACCCTTGACTTGAAGGTGTTAAAATTGCAGTGACTCGGGAAGCAACCACCCGGGAGTCTGTTTTACAGAGTATTATTTGGGAGAGGGCGAGTGAAATTTTCTCCTAACATTTGGAACAGTGAAGGGGGGGATAAGGATGATTCAATCCGTAAAAGAAGCATGGCGTGTCCGAAATGTAAAAAGGCCTGAACTGGTGGAACAAAAGAACGGAGTTATCATCTAAACATTTGCCAGGCAAATAGCGACAGGGTTTCAGCTTTGCGTCAGTGGTGGAGATACTGCAGAGAGGAGAATAAGGATGATTCAATCCGTAAAAGAAGCATGGCGTGTCCGAAATGTAAAAAGGCCTGAACTGGTGGAACAAAAGAACGGAGTTATCATCTAAACATTTGCCAGGCAAATAGCGACAGGGTTTCAGCTTTGCGTCAGTGGTGGAGATACGGCAGAGAGGAGAATAAGGATGATTCAATCCGTAAAAGAAGCATGGCGTGTCCGAAATGTAAAAAGGCCTGAACTGGTGGAACAAAAGAACGGAGTTATCATCTAAACATTTGCCAGGCAAATAGCGACAGGGTTTCAGCTTTGCGTCAGTGGTGGAGATACTGCAGAGAGGAGAATAAGGATGATTCAATCCGTAAAAGAAGCATGGCGTGTCCGAAATGTAAAAAGGCCTGAACTGGTGGAACAAAAGAACGGAGTTATCATCTAAACATTTGCCAGGCAAATAGCGACAGGGTTTCAGCTTTGCGTCAGTGGTGGAGATACTGCAGAGAGGAGAATAAGTTATCCCCGACAAAGATTGCGTTAAACGGTCAGTCAGTTAAGTGCCATACGTGATACACGCTTTGGGCGATCATGTCTCGAAAGAGACATGACTGACTGGGCAGAAGATTATTTCGATGTAGGTTGCAATTGCTTTCTGCGGTAGACAGGTTGCCGACTAAGGCTATAGAACCCAATCTGTCCTATTATTTAACCCATAACTGGAGGGAAGAGACGGATTAATACCTTTCCCAAGGGTATTTGTGCGTAAGTGAATGTGTAGAATTCAACTGAAATTCGAACTCGGCACCCTGATTTGTCGTTCCGGGTCGATATCCACTGCACCACAACGCACATCCTAAACGTTAAACGGTACGAAACTTATAATCGATCTGGAGACCTCCAATAGACTGCACCACTATATAGTACGGTTTTGGTTAATAGCCTTAGGTGATGACATCATAAATGATGGCTCAGGCCTTAGTGCGTTCTTTGCATTGCACACAAGGAAGAAGTAGCGCTTTGTTTTTTTCTTTTTTCTTTTCGTCTTTCCTTATTAGTTCTTCTTTAGATTCAAAGATAAGATAAGAATTAAATGCTTTCTCTGATAAAAATGCGATTTTTCGTTTTCTACGAGCACATACTTTTTTTTCTACTACTACTACTACTACTACTGTTGTTGCTACTCCCACATTTTTACTAAGTCCACATTAACCCTCTAGGGCCATTCGTATCATATTTGATACAGTATTTCCCTATAAGGAAACATTTGGTATTTCCCTATAAGGAAACATTTGGTATTCATTGACTGAGCAGTCAGTACTGCTTTCATTTGAAATTTATAAAATATTTCTCTTAAAAAATTTTTCAGGAAAATATTTCTTTCAAGGCTTGTTTTCATACTGTATCAAATATGATACGAATGGCCCTAGAGGGTTAAAGAAACTCACTTTGGCAACCGCCTGTAAGGACACCTGAGGGAAAAAAATCAGGCTTGAAGCTTAAAATGATGCAACGAAAGAATTACATCGTTTGTTTGTTTGTTTCCTTTTTCCCAGATTTCAGGTCAAAAAGATTTGAAGAAAGAGAAAGAAAGTCGAAGAAAAGAGAGACTTCTGTCCTTGGTGGCATGGCATTTCAGCCGCACTATTTTCCCCCATCCCAACAATCAATTCAGTGAAAATAGAGATTTTTAACTAGTGTCACATTTCAAATGACTTCAGCTAAACAGTAAACTATCAGGTAGCAAATTACTGTATAGATTTCTCCACATACATATCCACCAACACCCTCGCTTACTGTCTCTGTCATACACACAGATTTAGGTGTGTATATATATCTCAGTTTGTCTTTTGAGGCTTAAAATATGCAGAGAGTAAGGGATGCGCTACGCCAAGGGAGGGTGCCTTTGACCGGGTACCGGATCACTCGGATGAAAATCACGCTGCATTCTTCCATTTGAGTCAAGTTCAAAACGGACCTATGTCTACCTATCTGGATTCAGTGTAAAAAGAACTTCTACCTAAAATAGATGGACACTGACGGGCCGAGACAGGACAGGTGGACACAGACGGGCCGAGACAGGACAGGTGGACACAGACGGGCCGAGACAGGACAGCTGGACACAGACGGGCCGAGACAGGACAGCTGGACACCGACGGGCCGAGACAGGACAGCTGGACACCGACGGGCCGAGACAGGACAGCTGGACACCGACGGGCCGAGATAGGACAGGTGGACACAGACGGGCCGAGACAGGACAGCTGGACACCGACGGGCCGAGACATTATAAACAGACATCAACACGGGTTTGCCGAAAATGTTAGTCCGATTTCCACACCAAAAAATGTAAAAAAATTTGTTAGATTCTGGAAAGTTGGATGATTCAGGATCTTTTCACCACCTACCAAGATTTTGACTCGAGTGCAAAACGGATCACTATCTACCTGTAAGCTCAAACAGCGGTCGGTTTTTCATTTGTGTGAAAAAGTAGACAGAGGTTCGTTTTTTGAAGTAATAAAATTGTCGGATTAAAAATAAATCTTATTAATTCTTTATAAATATTTCTGTTTACATTTCAGACACCAAAATCAATCAGATATAGGCTTTCGAGAAAACGATCTGAATGAGGAAGTGCACGCTCCTTAAAAAGAGAAATTCAAGACTTGCTGGACATCACAGTTCAGGAAGGTCCGAGGTCAACGGGTAAAACATGCTGGACTAAACGGTGGTTTTTACTACATATGGGGGACACAGGTTCAGTCCTTACCAAAGAGCACATTTTCCTTGTAAGGTTTTCTTAGATGTCCGGGCTGATAGAGGTAACACACACTGTTTAAAATTTAAATAGTACGTCTATTTCTGATACGATTATCAAAAAGTTAGTCTACGAAACTCTAGATTCAAGGCACAGATGAAGCTGAATATCAATCAGTTAAATGACATCTGCACATATATATTTTAATAGAGATTTCGTAAGTATACTGAAATATTTTTTTATGCATGGTTAAGATTAATAAAGACATTTGCGTATGAGTACGTCTCAGTGTAGATAGCATAATGGTTATCAGAGGAAAATGGGAACTTGGTTGCTAAGTAGAATCCAGACTAGGTCTGTTTTGGTCAAGTGGCACTAATGCCTTGAGAAAAAAACGTAACAAGTGTAATGGAATACAAAGGAAGAGAGATACAAACTGATAAAGGTAAGAGGGATGGACACGAACTGACCAAAATTTAGAGGGGCAGACAAGGAACTGGCAGGCAATGAGACGGGCGGGCGGACGCGGACTGGCAGGAATGAGACGGGCGGGCGGACGCGGACTGGCAGGAATGAGACGGGCGGGCGGACGCGGACTGGCAGGAATGAGACGGGCGGGCGGACACGGACTGGCAGGAATGAGACGGGCGGGCGGACGCGGACTGGCAGGAATGAGACGGGCGGGCGGACACGGACTGGCAGGAATGAGACGGGCGGGCGGACACGGAATGGCAGGAATGAGACGGGCGGGCGGATGCGGACTGGCAGGAATGAGACGGGCGGGCGGACGCGGACTGGCAGGAATGAGACGGGCGGGCGGACACGGACTGGCAGGAATGAGACAGGCGGGCGGACACGGACTGGCTGAGTTAATACAAGCAGATATAAACTTGCTAAGATAAACAAACGTCAACATCTTGAGATGACACAAGATCTGAACATGGATGTGTGTGAAAAGGATCTCTGTCTCATCTCAAGAAAAAAAAGTGGTTAAAAATAAAAAAAATGTTGATCTAAAAATGTTTGACCTCTCAATGGTGAGCAATAATAAAGAATAATATAAATATAAAATTTGCTCTTTCAGGAGCATCCGAATAACGAAAATATCTCATTTTGAGTGATTAAGAAACTACACGACCTACAGGAAGTAGTAAAAAAAAAAAAAAAAAAAAAAAAAAGCGAAAAGAAAGGGGTACATACAAACTAAAAGAAAACTGAATGCATGGTTATCAGTAAAAAGTGGAGCCCAAAATGCAAATTACAAGTTGGGGATACGAAAATCAAATAAGTGCAGAAATTTAAAAATCTGAAATATTCTAACAGAAGACGGAAAGTGCGATACAGAGATCCGAAAGCGTATTGGCATGGTGAAGGATGCATTCTAGAAGCTGAGTAGAGTATTAAGAGACAGGAAAAATTTGCTGAAAACAAAGAAGAGAGTACAGGATTGTTATGTAATATCTGTCCTTCAATATGGCAGTGAATGCTGAATAATCTCATCAAACATGAAGGAAAAACTTGAAGGAACTGAAATGTGGTCCTACAGAAGGATGCTGAGAATACTATAGACAGAACATGTGAGTAACGACAAGGTTTTGGAGAGGATAGACATGAGAAGGAAACTAATAATTAACATCAGGATAAGTCAACTGAAGGTTTTGGGATATGTAATGAGGAAGGAGGGCTTGGAGAACATGATCCTCACATGACGGATAGAGGGGAAGAGAGACAAGAGAAAGCAACGCATGACATACTTGATAGACTTGAGCAGATGGATGGTGGAGCAGGGACTGAGTGGGATAACAGAAGAAAGAGTTTTCAGAGCGACAAGGGATAGGGAAAAGGGAAGGGCCATGATCGCCTACGTCCTGAAGGGAGGCTCATCCCTTGTTTCCTGTTTAGGATGCGGTTTCCGGTTTTCTCTTTTCCAATCTTTTCACTCTTTTCTTTTTTTATTTTTATTTTTTCAATTGGAGTAGATAGACTAAACTATCACCCGGTTCAAACTCCACCCACGTCTATTGAACAGGTGAAGAGGCTCATCCCTTGTTCCCTGTTTAGGATGTGGTTTCCGGCTTTCTCTTTCCCATTCTTTTTACCCTTACGTAGCCCCCTGCGCATCAGTGGCTTTATCGCCTTGCTTGGGGTGATATGATTAAAAAAAAATGGTATACAGATGATGATGTTGATGAATTGAAAACTAAGAAAGAATCTTATCTAAATACATTCTTAGCATTCATTAAAATCTATTCATGCGTTCAGCACTACAGGTAAGCAGATTTTGTAAGTGGCTATACTGCTAAGAAGGAAGCAATTTTTTTTTAATTTAGAAAAATAAATCTATGCGGTTTGTGGAGTTGAATGAAGCTTTTTACATATTTGACCTATATTACAATGGTGGCAAAACAAATGAGGTCATTGTGAAATAAATGTTTATAGCTACGATCACAGATAATTACCGTTGTTAAAATATACAGCAACTTTCTTTTTTTCAAAAAAGCCAACGAAAACAAATTAAAAGCTAAAGAGAATAAAAAATGTGGACCCCAAATTAAATAAATTGCAAAGTAATAATAAGAAGATATTTTTGTTTGAAACAATAACAATTTTGAGGCCTGTTTTATTTCGTCTTTGTTTTTGGCATTTTTCTATCGTAACTCTTGGGGCCCTTGTCCGCTAGTGGTAACAGTTGAAGTACTTGTGGGAAATTGTGTTTTCTATGCTGGTTGGTTGTGCAGATGGTGTGATGGTTAGCTGCTTGCAACGAGAATTCAGTGAACCAGGTTCGCTGTATTCATTTCAAATTTATACACAAATGCCATTGAGAAATAAAATTAATCCATCTACTCTTCCTCATTCCCCAGCTATGATTTGAATAACAGGATGAATTGGACTCTCTAGCCATGGTTGACAACCAGTCTAGGAGAAGGACTGTTCTGAATACAAGACTATGTAACAGTGGCATAGCACAAGTGCAGTCATGGATAAGATCATTGAGTTAATCTCAGCTGTATCGACGTATTGTATTATTAAGTAGTAATTAGTGGGGGATCATTTTATTACTTCATAACAATAGAAAAGCAATCCCTTCACTTTATGCCCAGTAGAAGTCTTAATCATGTCTCCAACTATTATATACGTGATACATGCTTTGGGTGATCATGTCTCAGAAGAGACATGACTGATTGAGTAGAAGATTCTCCCGCAGTAGGTTGCCATTGCTTTCTGTGGTAGACTAGTTTCCAGTCAAGGCTATGGAACCCAATCTGTCCCATTATTTAATCCATAACTAGAGGGAAGAGACGAATTACTATTATTATTACTGGTACTGTTATAACAAAATGAAGACAATAGACCGAATATGATAACTCATTATCCACAACATTCAAACAGAAATTATAAATAAAATATGACTTTTTACATTATTCACATTGTTCAGACTGTAGTCCCCATCTTCATTGCCATATTCACATTTCGGCCGCTATATGCTCCGGCCTTCTTAAGGTGATATTTGCTGAAATTTTGAACAGAACATTTTAATTAATCCACATGGGTAAATTGTTCTCAAGGACATATCGTCCATTGGATAAAAGAGTTGGTTGATTGACCCAAAAGTGACGCGAGTTCAATCCCTGGCCACAGAAGAACAAAATCTTGTAATTATGGCAATTGGAATTAAACTTTCTAACCTGTGGACAAAAAGTGTTCGGCTCGAAATTGCAACAAATATCATCTAAAGTGTACCATTTTCTAATGCTTACTTTAATAACAATAAAAAATTGATTAAGCAAACTGACTTTTTCCCTTGTTTAAATAATTCATTGAGGTGCAGTGGATATCGACTCGGAACAATAAATCGTGGAGCCGAGTTCAAATTCTAGTTGAATTCCTTGCATTCACTTATGCACAAATACCCTTGGGAAAGGTATTAATCCGTCTCTTCCCTCCAGTTATGGATTAAATAATGGGACAGATTGGGTTCCATAGCCTTGACTGGAAACTAGTCTACCACAGAAAGCAATGGCAACCTACTGCGGGAGAATCTTCTACCCAATCAGTCATGTCTCTTCTGAGACATGATCGCCCAAAGCATGTATCACGTACAGCACTTAACTGACTGACTGAATATAATAGTTGGAGACATGATTAAGACTTCTACTGGGCATAAAGTGAAGGGATTGCTTTTCTATTGTTATGAAGTCATAAAATGATCCCCCACTAATTACTACTTAATAATATAATATATTTCTTCCCCCTCTAGCTATGAATAAAATAACAAGACAGATTGGGTTTTATAGCCTTGGCTGGTAACCAGTCTACTGCAGAAAGCAATGGCAACCTAGTGCGGAATAATCTTCTGCCCAGTCAGTCAAGTCTCTTTCGAGACATGATCGCCCAAAGTGTATAATGGCAATTGACTGACTGACAGTTTTAAAAAGAAACTAATTAAATACATTATTCTGACTTATTTATATGAAACATTTCCAGCTTTGTTGTAGTAATGTGAAATGGTAGACGACAATAATGGTTATTACGAATACAACAGAAAATATGATTGTTGAAACTAACGATGTTGGCCTACTTGGCGTCTCAACTTCATTCACTTTCTCACTTTTTAATGTTGAACAAGGTGCGGTTGATAGTAGGGAAGAAATGTTAAATTAAATATTTAAAAAAAAATTATTTAATGCTTCAAGAAAAATATTTTGGAAGTTAAACTTAATTATTACTTTTTTTTATGTAAACAAGGGTATTTTTTTTTTCAGTTTGTCCACTGAATTTTGATAAGCTTGGTATAAAAAAACATTGCTGATAAATGACAATTAAAAAAAAAAAGAATTATAAATAAACAACAGATAGTATTTATTAAAATATGCTTTTTTAAAATTTGTTATACAATTATTGTCGTAAAATACATGCTAGTAACATAGATCATTTATGAAAAAAGAAGTGCTTTATTAGTTAACGATACAGGTTGAACGGTGTTGCTAAGTTTTACTGATGTAAGCCCGGGGGTGGGGATTACACAGACAAAATTTGGCCTTAGGCGAATTCATAAATAAATTATTTAAATCAAATAAGGTCTGTATAAATAAACCCAGAAAAAAAATGGTTTCATTACTTTTCTTTTTGCGTTAGATCCATCTAAGAGTCATGAAGACCTGTGCATGTGTAGAGACAAATTGAAAACGAATGTTAATGAATTTTTTTACTAATTACAGTATGTGGACAGTTTTTGTTTTCCTCTTTTTCCCTATCGTCTCTCTCGTTTATTTCTTGCTGCAGCATATTAATAAACTGGTGATACCGCTTAATACAGCCTACATCACGGACTAGACAGGATAATAAAGTGTAGGAAAAGAAAGATAATACTGTTGGTAATGATGATGATGGATTAGAGGTTATTTTTTTTGTCATTTTTAGTCATTTGTTGGAGGTTCAGACAAGAAGTGGCAAAGTAAGAGTTGCAGTGGGGACAAGGTCAGATCTCTCATCGGAATTATAATGCAATCTATTTTCAACAGGTAAGGTAATCAGGTATTGCCCAACATGAAATTGCCATTCATCATTTTTTGTCTTTTCACATACAATTTTAACAAATAAAATAAAACAAGAAGACAAAACATGGGCTTTGAAAATTATAATAGCTGAGCTCTATTCTATCAGTAATGCTTGCATTCATTCCTGACCACTGACAATCCCTTTCTTCCTGATTTTCAATGCATTCCTATAGTAAAATCATTAGCAATGCATTTACATTATACATATAGACCTATTCTGTCAGTAATGCTTGCATTCATTCCTGACCACAGACAATCCATTTCTTCCTGATTTTTAATGCATTGCTATAGTAAAATCATTAACAATGCATTTACATTATACATATAATAGACCTATTCTATCAGTAATTGTTGCATTAATTCCTGACCACTGACAATCCCATTTTTTCTGTGCTTGTGACATATTGGATCCCAGCTGCAAAGGTTGGATTTAGTTGTATCACAGAACATAGCTTGCTAAAACACTTTCCCTGGTGATAACAGTAGAATTGCAAGGGGTCTGCACCATTTTGTCTTTGAGGAAAAAGGACTGTAAGGGGGAGATAATCATTTACAACGCTGAGTAGATTCTTGTGGATTCTATCAAGACAAGCAAGTGAATAATGAGTGCCAATACTCCATTTGGTTTGATCTGGCTTCTGATAAAGATAGGGCATTGTAGGAGAAATCAGATACTTACTGAAGCAGTACAGAGAACTGATCATTTTTCAAGCACTTTTAGTAATGCATTTTATAAATGAGTTACACTTGACGTCAATTTATGAATCAATGTAATATTTTATGGAATAAAATTAAACCTGTTGTTTTTGTTCTGTATAGTTTTGTTGAAAATATTTTTTAAGATAATACCTTCTTAATTTAACTGTAAGAAAAGCTAGTATTTGTTACAAAAATATTTTATGGAATAAAATTAAACCAGTTGTTTTTGTTCTGTATAGTTCTGTTGAAAATATTTTTTAAGATAATACCTTCTTAATTTAACTGTAAGAAAAGCCAGTATTTGTTATAAAAAAAAAACAAAAAAAAAACACAAGGATATGAGAAAAGTGCAATAAGAAGGGCTTAAAAAAACAAAACTGATTCAATTTATCATTCCTTTGCAGGTTATTTAAAGCCATAAAACATTTTTAGATTATCAGAATATTTTTTGGGGGGGGGGATAAAATAATGGTTTAGTGATACAAGTCTTACTAATTAACCCATAGCTGGGAGAAGAGGTGGATTCATACCTAAGCAGAATTTGAACAAACAATTATAACGTGGATGCCCCGATGAGTGAAGACATAATAATGGTGTTCTCACAAAACTTTGAAGTCAGTTAAAGTGATAAATGTCTCCAACTATTATATTCAGTCAGTTAAGTGCTGTACGTGATACATGCTTTGGACGATCATGTCTCGAAAGAGATATGACTGGCTGGGCAGAAGATTATCTCGCAGTAGGTTGCCATTGCTTTCTGCAGTAGACTTGTTGCCAGCCAAGGCTATAAAATCTGTCCTACTATTTAACCCATAACCGGAGGGAAGAGATAGATTAATACCTTTCCCAAGGGTATTTGTGCATAAGTGAATGCAAGGAATTCAAACTCGGTACTCCAATTTGTCATTCTGAGTCGATATCTACTGCACCACAACGCAAAAAAAAAATATGTGATATATATATTTAAAGTGATAAATTCTTTGCAGTAAAACTTTATATATATATATATATATATATATATATATATATATATATATATCCAAGACATTTGATACACTTGCACACAAATACACACTAAAAGAGGGAAAACAAATCAACCTAGCACCAATAATAAGAGCATCCCAACTTGTGCCAGACTTAGTATGAAGACAATGAAAAATGAGAAAAAGGGTAATTAACTGATGAAACCTCCTGATGAGTGGACTGAACTATAACAAAAATAGTTTGTTTATGAAATTCTGTAGTCAAGTTGCCATTAATACTTAACTGATAGTATGTTTAATATAAGTAATTGGTTAGTGACAAGAAATAAACTGGACAATTAAATTGGTTCATTATATTGACCATACTAAATAAAAAATTTTGGGTATGCTAAATAGAACAATTAATAATTTTTTTTTCTTTTCTGTCATATTTAATGAAAGATATTTATCTATATTTCTGAGATGAGGTAGTATTTACAGTATTTACATTCAGACTATTGTCCTCATCTGAAGAAGGCCAGAGCATACAACGGTTGAAACATTGTACAAATAGTAACAACGATGAGGACAATAGTCCGAATAATGTTACTGTTACTGAAAAATGTTTAAGAGAGAGGTGGATGCCTATATATATATATATATATATATATATATACACAGAGAGAGAGAGAGAGTTAGAGGGAGTCAGAAATATGAAGTAATTATAGAAACAGAGCTTGATGACCAATTCTGGCACAAGAGACAATAATTTTAATTTTTCACTTGACAGCAGTAAGTTAGTGGTCATCTTGTCGATATGCATTAATATGAAATATAAGATGAAGTATTTTTAATAATTATTTAGGGCTCATCTCTCGTATAATTCTATAGATGTATTGTCCCCTCTCTTCGCTAAATCATCATGTGATATTATTTGTATTTACCGCTAAGTGATAGTTTAAGATTAATTATGATTTGAGTTGGTTGGTTGGTTGTTTTGTTTTTATGGTATATCAACCTCGGCGGGTCATTTAATGCCAACTAAATTTTTTATTCATTTATTGCTGGTAATACCTTTTTCTTTCAACAATTTATTGTTGTTTTTATACCAGTTTTGTGTCTAGTAATACTTTTTTTTCTTTTTGAGTATCAAGATTCATTCGGATTTGTTTTTAAGGGCAGGGTCCCCAAGTCCTACTCTTGTTATTTAACCCATAACGGGAGGGAAGGGACGGATTAATACCTTGCCCAAGGGTACCAGCGCTTAAGTGAATGCAGAGTATTTAACTGAAATTCAAACTCGGCTCACTGATTTCTCTTTCTGAGCCGATATCCACTGCACCACAATGCACATCCATCTCTATACACTTACAGCACCTGGTATTCCCAAGCGGTCACCCATCTAAGTACTGACCAGGCTCAACGTTGCTTAACTTTGGTGATCGAGCGAGAACCAGTGTATTCAATGTGATAGACCATAAGCTTATGATTTGAGATGAAAGATTTTCAATAATGGTATAACCATAATCAAAAAAACTATTTTCAATTATATGTACAGTAAGTTCTCAGGTTACGACAATCTTGACCCACGAAAATCTGCAATTATGATGCAGACTATTAATCTTCTTTCGGCTTATGCTGTTTGCCTCGGATATACAATGGAGACAGTGCAGTAGAAGAATACATTATTTGTGTTTTTTGTCTTATGTTAACATATTAGAAACATGTTATTATGTCTTAGATTATTATTTTACAGCTCTCTCTGGAATTAAATATCAAAGAGCCGTGTTTGAAATCCAGTTGAATTTGTTGCATACACTTATGCACAAATACCTTTGGGAAAGGTCTTAATCTGTCTCTTCCCACCAGCTATGGGTAAAATAACAAGATAGCTTGGGTTCTATGGCCTTGGTTGGCAACCATTCTACAATAGAACGTAATGGCAACTTACTGCAGGAAAATCTTCAGTCATGTCATTTTTGAGACATGATCACCCAAGCATGTATCACCTATAGCACATAACTGATTGTATTAACATAGCTGAAACAAATAAGTGTCTAATTGAAGAAAATTGTGTTATGACACATTATAGTAATGGAATTCTGTCATAAGTCAAGGATCTCCTGCGTATATTTTACAGATAGGAAGTCAGTTGACAATGTTTAAGGGCCGACACAGGTGGCCTTTAAGTGAGATATAATAAATTTAATTTTTCAGTTGATAGCAGTCAGTAAGCTGTTATTATCATGTTGACAATCAGTTGCTGATTTGTCTGAACAGGTAAAGAAGGATCTGTATTTAGTAATCAATGCTTTTCTACCTTTGGGATGACCTGAAATACAAAATTCAAGGGGCAGTCACATTGACCTGGGCAGGTCAACAGGTATTAATAAATTTTTCTATAAAAAAAAAATAAAAAATAAGGTTAGCCATTTTAATAACATGCCTTCTCAAAAAAAAATGTTTTTTTTTCAAATATTCACTAAATCCCTCAGTCATTTTGGCATTTTAAGTGATATAAAAATAAACCAAAAATAAAATAAAATAAAAATAAACCAAAACACACACACACACACAAAAAAAAAATTAAGCTTAGATTCTAGTCTGACTTAAAAAACAAAACAAAAAAAAATCAAAAAAACTGTCAAAAGAAAAATTAATCATTTTCGACATTCTTTGTTTCTTATATATTTTTTTTTTCATTGGGAGGGGGGGGTCCCCTTTAAATTGATTTCTTTAAGATAACCATCTTGGTGAAACACACAACAGAGGAAAGTTGATAGAAAAAAAAAAAAAAAAAAAATATATATATATATATATATATATAATATTAAGATAAGAACACTCATCACATATTCCAGAATCTTGTCTTTCATGTATGATGACTTAACCAGTTAAGCCACAAAAGGTCATAACTCAAAAGGGTTAAAATCTAAAATCATTCTTATTCTGATTTTCATATTTGTTTTTATTACAAGCTAGCATCATAGCCCGGCATTGCCTGTGCAACTAAGAACATTTTAGTAGTAGGACTCGGTTATATAAAAAAATAATTACATAAAAAAATTGTTGTTTGAAAATTGTTAAAAACTTCCATTAAAAAAATCTATTTTTTTTTTTTTTGCATAAACATGATTTGATGACATTGTAAAAAACATTGTGTTTGTTTCAAAATTACAGGGGAAAATATTTATATTTTTTGTTGACTAAATGAATTTAACATAAAATTATTTATTTTGTTTTACTGAAATTCGAAATATAAAAACTATTATGCTCTCAGTTCAGAAATTTTCGAAGAATATTTAAAAATGTAGACATTTAATTTTAGAGGAAAAAAAAATTAAATATAAAGGCTCTTTTTATTTTTGTAATAAGAAAATATTTTAATCACGATTGACATGTTTGATTTGATTTCTGTGACATAATTTAACAACCATCTTAGATCTTAGATGCTTTATGGAGCTAATGTAAACAATCGGCTGCATTAGCCAAAAAGTGCGAAAAGTAAAAATTGCTGAACATAAACTAGAAAAGTATGTGTCGACCTGGCTTCCCTGTAGATATGTATCCCTAGGAAGATTGAATAGCGTAGCTTAAAAAATGTAGGCATGCATAGCTTACAGTTACACACAGACTCACAGATTGCCTTTTATATATATATATATATATATATATATATATATATATATATATATTTAATCATATCACCCCAAGCAAGGCGGTAACGCCACTGATGTGCAGGGGGCTACGTAATAGTGAGAAGATTGGAAAAGAGAAAGCCAGAAACCACATCCTAAACAGGGAACAAGGGATGAACCTCTTAACCTGTTCAATAGACATGGGTGGAGTGTGAACCGGGTGATATATAGCTCTATCTACTCCAATTGAAAAAAAAAAGCAAAGTGAGAAGATTGAAAAAGAGAAAGCCGGAAACCACATCCTAAACAGGGAACAAGGGATGAGCCTCTTAACCTGTTCAATAGACATGGGTGGAGTGTGAACCGGGCGATAGATCTGTCTGCTCCAGTTGATATATATATATATTGTCATCCGCAGACAGATCTGTTTCACCATATCACAGCTCATCAGTACAGTTAGACTCCGATTGTTTTTGACCCAGGATTGAAACCCAACCGAAATGGTGTCAGTCGGCGACTCTACCCCTGGTCTATGGGCCTTCCGTGGAAGTAGGCAGACTTTTTAGCGCATATCATTGTACTGCCCAATAGCTAGAGCGCTCTAATTCATTTCACTGAATGAGCGATATAGATTAACAGGCTTAAATTATTTAAACTGAGAAGAAAAACAAAAGATTCCATAGAAACACACCTGATAACTGAGGGGATAAACGAGGAAGAAATTATGGGATTACTGCCATCGTTGTGGGGCATTGGATATCGGCTCGGAATGAGAAATCGGTGAGCTGAGTTCGAATTCCAGCTGAATTCATTGCTTTCACTTATGCGCAAATACCCTTGGGAAAGGTATTAATCTGTCTCTTCCCTCCAGTTATGGATTAAATAACAAGACAGATTGGGTTCTATAGCCTTGGTTGGCAACCAGTCTACCGCAGAAAGCAATGGCAACCTACTGTGGGATAATCTTCTGCCCAGTCAGTCATGTCTCTTTCGAGACATGATTGCCCAAGCGTGTATCACGTATGGCACTCAACTGACTCCTTCAAATCTTCATGATATCTTGTTTGTATTTAACACCAAGTAATAGCTTATAATTAATCATGATTCGAGATAAAAAGGATTTTCAATATTAATTTAAGGCCCACCTATGGCTAGACAGGGCATAACTCTACAGTTTTCAAGGTCTGGCACTAAAAAAGTTGGTTCCCTGTATTATACTGATAATTTCTTTCATGCCTGAATCTAACTTACATATTTATAGTGCGTCATTCATCCAGGCTTTGAATAATTCTACCATGTATGGTCTGATGCTCTTTCTATGTATTTTGAGATTCTTGATAAAATACAAAAAAGAATCTGCAATATTGAATTCCAGTTGAATTCCTTGCATTCACTTACACACAAATACTCTTGGGAAAGGTATTAATCTTCCCTCCAGTTATGGGTTAAATAATAGAACAAATTGGTTTCTGTAGCCTTGGTTGGCAAACAGTCTACCGCAGAAAGTAATGGCAACCTACTGTGGGATAATCTTCTGCCTAGTCAGTCATGTCTCTTTCAAGGCGTGTATCACATTTGGCACTTAACTGTCACCAGGTATTGAACTCACAACTCTTTGGGTCAAGTCACTGGATGCAACCAATGCTTTTATCCACTGGGCCATGTGTCTCTGATGACAAAAGAAAAGAATTGCTGGATTGCTATGTGGTATCCATCTTTTTATATGACACTGCATATTGGACAATCTCCCTACAGATGAGGTAAAAATTAGAGTCAGCAAAAATGTGGTTCTACAAAAGGATACTGAGAATTCCATGAACGGTGCAAGTAAACAATGAGGAAGTCTTAAAGAAAAAAACACGTCTACTGTTAGGAAAATTGGGTCATTGTACTGAGCCAGGAAGATTTATCGTCAGACTCTAGCTTGCATGGGTATAAATCTACCATTTGTCTGAACATTGAACAGGTGAAGAGGCTCATCCCTTGTTTCCTGTTTAGGATGTGGTTTCCGGCTTTCTCTTTTCCAATCTTTTCACTCTTACGTAGCCCCCTGCGCTTCAGTGGCGTTACCGCCTTGCTCGGGTGATATGATTAAAAAAAAAAGAAAAAAGTGTATTGAATATTGGCGCCATATCTGGTCAAGTACTACTGTGACACATCTTGAACCTCTTGCAAAATCCAAAAAAGGATCTGCAATGTAATCTATCTTGACTTCAGTTATTTTCTCACTGACGTGATGTGGCTTCCCTTCGTCTTTCGACAAATATTTCCAACTTTTTTGATACCCTGACTACATCAATTTACATGTGCTACTAGACTGGCATCTAGGTCCCACCCTTTTACTGTTGAAATAGTTAAATGTAACCGTCCCTCTTCTACTCTAATAGTTACTTTTCTTGCACTTTCTGCCTGTGAAACTTCTTTCTGTTTGCTTGCTTCCCTGATAGCTACAACCTCCAAAAGTTTAAATGTAATGTCAATTGCCATGTTCTATCTCTCTGAATTCCATATTTTTATACTTTCTTCATAAGCCCTTTTCTTCCCTTTGGGTTTCTCTGTAACCCTCTGTGCATTAATTAATTGCTTGGGGTGATATGATTGGGAAAAAAAGAAAAGAAAATAGCAACAGAAAGAAAATTTCTACTTAGTATCAGAAACAGACAGCTGAAATTCCTCAGATGCATAATGAGGAAGGTAGGCTTGGAAAACTTAATCCTCACAGGATATATTGAGGGCAAAAGAGATAAGGGGAGGTAGCAAGCTACTTGACAAGCTACTCGTTTGTACGGATAGTGCAACAGTGGCGGGGGGAACTGCTAACAACCACAGAGGGATAGGAAGTTGTGGAGAGCCATGATTACCTATGCCCTAAAGAGAAGCAGCATATAGAAGAAGGAAAGTTTTGATGACCGTTCACGTTAGAGAAATAATGAAAGACAAACAAAAAAAAACGGAAGTTTTTTTTTTTACCTGTTTTTTTGATTTATATATAAAAAAAATTTCCTTTTTTTTTTTCCAAAGCTGTTAAAACTTTGCTGATACAAAAAAAAAAAAAAAAAAAAATAGCAGATCGTCTGAATGAATGAGGGAAATTACTTAAAAAATAAAAACATGCCTTCGTCTTTTACTTTCACCATGTATCTCTAGGACGTAGCCCTCCACGGATTCTTTTTCACGGAATTGCTAAAAATGCCTTCTTCGTCGACTAAATCATTCAGTCAGTCAGTCAAGTGCCATACGTGGTACACGCTTGGACGATCATGTCTCGAGAGAGACATGACTGACTGGGTAGAAGAGATTATCCCGCAGTAGGTTGCCATTGCTTCCTGCGGTAGACTGGTGCCGACCAAGGCTATAGAATAGTCTGTCCTGTTATTTAACCCATAACTGGAAGGATTAAACGGATTAATACCTTTCCCCAAGAGGGTATTTGCGCGTGAATGCACTGAATTCGGCTGGAAATCGAACTCGGCTCCACAGATTTCTCGTTCCGAGCCGATATCCACTGCACCACAACGCACATCCTAATCATTAGTAAGTGAAAAAAACAAAAATGAATGTTTATAGTTACTGACATCATTTATTTTTATTCTTGTCGTTGTTAATATTGTTATTATATTTTTTATTGTTGTTATTAGTTACAGATTGTTAATGTTATTGTTATTGTTCTTGTATTTTATTTTTTGTTGTTATTGCTTACGTTGTTGTTGTTGTTCTTTATTGATTATTTTATTTTTTATTATTGCCAATGTTCTTGCTTTATTTTTTTTGTTATTACTATTTTATTGTTACATTATTACAATTATTGTTATACTTTGTTGCTATTAATTATTTTATTATTCTTGCTATTAATTACTATATTTGATATTATTACTTACAGTTATATTTCGTTGTTATTGTTGCTACTGTTATTTTTTGTTGATATTGTTATTACTAATTGTTATTTAGTTTTTAATACTGTTGTTGTTATAGTAATGACGATATTGATTTTTTTTTCTCAAGCGAGACTAAAACAATTTTTGGAGTGGAGTAAGCAAGCAAATCTCAAAAAAAAATAAGCCATTTCTTCCCTTAGGAAACCTGCCCACTGGACTGGATCTACTGTGGATTACGACAAATAAATTCACTTTTTTTTTCAGTTCTTCTTCATAAAAAGTCATAAAATAACCTACCAACAACAACAAAAAAATCAAAACCCACAACAAAATAGTCAAAGGTGCAAGAAGGCGGCAAGTGAATTGTTTTTTTTAAATGAAAATAAATACCTGGCTGGCTGGTCCATAGGGAGCGTCATTGTTGCATGAAAAATAGGTTTGACAAAATTAGACGGTCCTTATAAAAATTCTTTGGTGAAAAATTCTGATATTTCTATACGTAACAACGCATAACAGTCCCTGGCTATAATTATTTATAAGAACAGTCTTTAAAAAGTCACACACAGAGAAAGGTGGAGACGGCTATTGATTGGATATTCTGTATTTGTTGGGCACAGTCCGGAAGTTTTGTTGAAATAGATTTGACAAATTTATATCATTTTTGTTTTTTAAATTAAAAGGGTAACTTCCCCCGCATTTAATATATATATATATATATATATATATATATATATATATATATAATTAATATATATATATAATTTTTACGACCAATTTCCCCTCACGTACAGTGCTTGAATTAAGACAGTAACTTAACAGTAACACCATATAGGACGACTCAAAAAGGAGAAGGAAAAAAGGTTTCTCCTTCAGTGTTTCATTAATTACTTATGAAAAAAAATTTCACTGTAAAAAAAAAAAAAAAAAAAAAAAAAGTAAACAAAACAAATGATAAAAATTCAAACACTATAAAAAACATAAGTAATTTTTGTTCTTTAAATGACAAGCTTTTTTTGCAAATAACGAGAAAGAAAAAGGATAAGTTTATTTTAATACTTAAAATTAAAATTTTAAAAATTCACAAGATTTGTAACTTCTCGTGTTTAGTTCACTAAACTACAATACATTTTTAAGTTAAAGTGAATTTAAAAAATTCTGAACAATGCTTATAAACGTTGTTAATATTTTTATGTTTCTTTTTACTTTTGCGAGGTTAAAGAAAGATATTTTTCGTCTTATGGAAAAATAATAAAATTTTAATCTACAAAGAACGATTTTTTGGGAAATTCATTTTCCTAAATTATTACTTAAAATTAAAAATGTGTAGTTGGAATATTTACAGTTTTTTTTTTGTTTACTTTTACTTACTCACATGAAGTTGAACAGTTGTATAGCAAATTTATAAAAGAAAAAGATCTATCAACAAAATCTTAGTGACTAGTCTCTAGCAACCTTATTAACTTTAAAGGCTTTAAAGTTAATAATCCTTAAATTTTAAATTGCTATTTTTAGCAATTTAAAACCTTTCTGTATGCAAAGTTACACAAGTTCTCAACTCGTAAAACTAAAATAAAAAAACTTAAAACAAAAAACAAAGGGTGTGCCGGGTAAGTTTGATGACCGAAACAAGTAGGCTATTGTTGGTAAAAGAAGGACAAACACTGTTGTCAAGTGAGGTGTTTTAAAAAATGTGTCGCAAAAAAAATGACTGCCGACATTTAAAAAGAAAAAAAAAAAGGAAAAATTCGGTAGTCGTTTTAATCTATAACTGGATTTGTTCTCCACGGCGAAACCCTTTCTTTTCAATTCATATTCTTCTTCATGTGCTGTGCCCTTTCAGGATGCAAACGATTTATGGACTTCCATTTGCCCCTGCCCTTCTTTGTCGCTCTTAAATATTTTTCCTCTGTGTATCTCTAACAAACCCCGCTCCGCCATCAATTTGCTCAACCCCATCAAGTATGTCGCACGTTGCTTTTCCCTGTCTTTCTTACCCTCTATCTGTCTTGTGAGTACGAAATTCTCCAAACCCTCCTCCCTCATTGTGTCCCAGAAACTTCAGCTGTCTCTTCTTGATGCTAAGTATAAGTTTTCTTCTCGTTTGCATATGAGTAGGTACCTTCACTAATCGCTGAAAAAACAGCATATGAAGAAAAAAGGCCCCAAACTTAATAAAAACGAACTTTTTCTATCAAAATGTTTATATTAAGAGGAAAAAAAAAATTAATTCTTTCTAACACGTTTGAAATTTTGGTAAAAAATTTTGTTTTGATTTTTGTTTTAGCGGATAACTAAATCGTAAGAAAAGTTTACATTTACAATGGAAAATAATATTACGTTTTCCAATGACAAACATTAATTTGGAAATTCTTGCAAAAATCAAATAACTGTCAGATTTTAATGAAACTTTCAGAACTTATTCACAAAAATTGAAGAGGCTCATCCCTTGTTCAGGAAGTGGTTTCCGGCTTTCTCTTTTCCAATCTTTTTACTCTTATGTAGCCCCCTGCGCATCAGCGCCTTGCTCAGGGTGATATGATTAAAAAAAAAAAAAAATGAAATTATTAAAAAAAAAATAATCTTGGTAAAAATATTATTTTAAAAATCTGTTTCCTTCTCCTGTGTAAATTCATGAAATTTCAAAAATTAAATTTTGTAGGTAAAATTGGTTTTATTAGTTAATTGCACGACCCATTGGGAAATGTAAAATCATCTGTTTTTATCTTTTTTAACCATTTGGCCCTTTTTCTGAAAATCTGCTTTCAATAGTAAAATAAAAAATGCAATAATACTATAACATTATTTAATTAGATAAGCTTTTATTTGCTTTATTAAATAGTCTGAAGAAAATTTTTTTTCGATTAATAATGAAATTTTAAAAGAATTGTTTTCATTCTTTTAAATTATAATAATTGATAAAGTTTCAATAGTATTTTTAAAATATTTCAAATACTTGTAGATGTTAGGTTATTAAGTGAAAACTATATTTATTAATCGAAAATTAAAAAGTTTAATACAAATCATCAAGTCATTGTATTTTTAGAATAATTTTTCATTTATTTTCGTGTGTAATTTAATTTTTTTTTGTATGGTAATTTCTGTGTGTACATTAAAAGGTCATGTGTTTGATGGTTTCTTCCCCTTAGAGAAAAAAAATTTGGACAATTATGTCAATTGTGATAACCATAGACACTAGACTTATCTAGCATCTGGCAGTCATCACTTGTCAAATTTATACAGGAAAGGTTAGAAAGATCAAAACGCCATGATTAAGAAATAGTTTTAGTCTAAATTTCATTCTATAAATAAGTAACATTTGTATAAATCAGATTAATTTAATTTTAAATTTGCTAACTTTCCAAAAATAACGTGTCACATATATATATATATTGTACTTTGTAAGATTTTTAATACCGAGAATTAACTTTTGTTTACAAATGTGTTGATCATTCAAAAATGGCCGAAGAAAATTTCAAAAAGTTTTTAAGAAATCTCAAAATTTTAGATTCCAATCAATATAATTTCTGTTTGAAATACAACAGAGTATTTTTCTTACTGGAAATACTAAATTTAATCATTTAGCTTTCAATTAAAATTAAAATAAAAGTTTCAAGAAAACTTTTTTTATTTTAAAAATTCAATTTAAACCTCAGTTATCAAAAATGAGTGAAGGTAACAAATATAGAGAACCCTTTAATTTGGCATGCATATTTATTAGACTCAGATGGTTTTGGCATAAAAAAGAGAAGAGAAGAGAAACAGTTCCTTTAGGAGAAAGGTTGTGTTTGTTAATTTTCCATTAATTTATCTTTGACAACAACAATTACCGTTTGCGATTGCCTGGTGTAAGACTATAATTAATATTTTGTTATTAATATGCCAGCATGTAAAAATATTAGTGCTTTGAAAAAGTAATTTTATTTTTAAATTTTGTAGACATATTTTTTAGTTTGTCAATGAAATAAAATACACATGAAAACCTACACACAATTTAAATGAAACTGAAATTGACATCCTTTTTGCAAGGTCTAATTTCCACTTTTTCTGCTATGACTGCACGGTCACACAACACAGCATGTGCTTAGGACTTGATATAAGGGTACACCTCTTTAGAGGTGCACCCTTATATCATATACATCTTAATGATCAAAGATTGGTGGCTGCTAATCTCTCTTTGAACTATCACTTTACTCCCCAGTGGGGAAAGAACCAGCTGGTTATATTCAATGCTTCGAAAACCGAACTAGTTACATTCCATCACCACTGACCGGACCCCAAACTACTGCCAGTCTCCATGTATAGATGCCCCTCAGAAGGTACAGTGACTTGAGAGAATACTGAACCTCAAACTTACACCTGACTTCAAGTAGAACTCTTACTATGACCCATCACTAATGATATAGGTAAAATGGTCGGCTCCCTGAACCACTCCAGTCTTCTTGACTTCTTGTCTTGTCTTCTTGACTCTCCTGACTTCTTGTGCCACCCTTTACTTTTACAAGAGCCAGATCAGCCCGAAAATGGAGTACTGTTGCCATATTTGGGTGGCAGCCGCCCTATCCTCACTTTCCAATCTCGATAGAGTTCAAAGTCAAGTATGTTGTGGATAGGGTTTGGTAAGTCTCTGAATGTGTTTAAATGAGATCGAATTGAGCCCTGGTCAAAGAGACGGGGAAATTCATTGTGAATCTTCAAGTCAGTTTTATAGTTGTATGGTCAATAAAATTATTTATGAAATTCAGTGGATCATGAACGTATACTAATAGTATAACTGAAAGCACTCAGATAAATAAAACATTTGGACAATTTTTATATAATTTACGTGCTCAAAAGAAAAAACTCATACAATCACATGAAAAATTACATAAAAAAACTTGGCCATAATATCATGTTTGTAATTTTTAATTAAACCTGCATAAAAGAGAGATTTCTACTCAAATATACAAGAAAAGCTCTGAAGACTGATTTCAACAGTCTTATTTTGGTATACTTGGAGTTATTTATTATAATATCTACAGTAGTTCATTAGTGTCACTTGGGTGCACTATTTACTCCACAACGACCCCCAATTTTTTGTTTTTAATCATATCACCCCGAGCAAGGTGGTAACGCCACTGATGTGCAGGGGGCTACATAAGAGTGAAGAGATTGGAAAAGAAAAAACCGGAAACTGCATCCTAAACAGGAAACAAGGGATGAGCCTCTTCACCTGTTCAATAGATGTCGGTGGAGTGTGAACAGGGCGATAGTTTAGTCTATCTACTCCAATTGAAAAAAAAGAAAAAAAACAAAGTGAGAAGATTAGAGAAGAGAAAACCGGAAACCGCATCCTAAACAAGAAACAAGGGATGAGCCTCTTTACCTGTTCAATAGATGTGGGTGGAGTGTGAACCGGGCGATAGTTTAGTCTATCTACTCCAATTAGTCTATCTACTCCATAAAAAAAAAAAAAAAAAAAAAAAAAAAATGGTCAGAGGAGATTCCTTTTTTTTTCAGATTGAAATCCTATCAGCCCAGTGAAATCTTAAGTCCTAAATCCATTCCTGGTTGTATCACATTCAATCTCAATCATTATCTTCCATTATCTTCATTCTGCTCCTTTTATTGATTGATTCCCCAAACAGTTCTATGCTAACAGTTTCTTCTATCAAACTCTCTGCTTGTGGAACTCTTTTTCAGTTTCTTCCAAGTAAACTCTGATCTTCAAAAATTTAAGTGCAATGTCAATCGTCATCTCCTGTCTTGATTCTTGTTCTTTTATTGTTCCTGCTCCTTAAGACACTGATTCCCCCAAAAGTTTTATGTTAACAGTTTCTTCCATCAAATTTCTTGCTTTCCAGTCAACTTTGGTCTTTAACAATTTAAATGCCATGTCACCTGTTATCTCCTGTCTTCTTAATTCTTGTTCTTTTATTGTTCCCACTCCTTAAGACACTGACCCCCCACCCCAATCCCAAATTTTATGCTAACAGTTTCTTCTATCAAACTTCTTGCTTGTGGAACTCTCTTTTGGCCTCTTGCTTTCCAGTCAACTTTGATCTTCAAAAATTTAAATACACTGTCAATTGTTATCTTCTGTCTTCTTTATTCCTGTTCTTTTATTGTTCCAACTCCTTAATACACTGATTTCCCTAAAACGTTCTATGTTAACTGTTTCTTCTATCAAACGTCTCACTAGTGGAACTCTCTTCTGGCCTCTTGTTTTGCAGTCAACTTTGATCTTCAAAAATTTAAATACACTGTCAATTGTTATCTTCTGTCTTCTTTATTCCTGTTCTTTTATTGTTCCAACTCCTTAATACACTGATTTCCCTAAAAAGTTCTATGTTAACTGTTTCTTCTATCAAACGTCTCACTAGTGGAACTCTCTTCTGGCCTCTTTGATCTTCAAAAATTTAAATGAAACGTCAATCATTATTTTCTGTCTTTTTAATTCCCGTTCTTTTATTTTTCTCTCTCCTCGATAATGTTTTTCTTTTTCTCATATTCTTTAACACTCAGTAACCTCCTTGTGTCTTAGTGGCTTTATTGCCTTGTTTGAGGTGAAATGATTAATTTTTAAACAACTTAGAATATTTAGGTCCCTGTTACAAGGATGCATATTTATATAAAAATTATATTAATAATGTATAAAAAGTTATAGTAAAGGACACTATTGACACCAACTTGTTGTTACAAAAAAGTTTTAATTCAGAAAGTAGTTGTAAAAATAAGGAAATTAGAAATAGAACGTTTGGAAGATTGTAGAATGTTCCGGAGAGTTCGAAAGGTTCTAAAAGTATGCAAATTAGGTGTTAGCCCCTATAAAAATAGGTTTGGGGCATGGAGCTGTCAGTTGATAGCAGGATGGGCTGACCTCTACAACTTCGGTTAACATTCAGGATGCATATCCAGCCGAAAGAATCCCTAAGTTGATGACAAAAACTAAAACTTGAAACAGTTGATAAAAGGATGTGCTGACCTCATCAGCACTAATTTCAATTCAAGGAAATATTCCAGCCGAAAGAATCTTTCTAGTCGACGAAAACAAAAACTTGAAAGAGTTGTTAAAAGGATTTTGCTGTCATATCAACTCCGGTAAAAATTTTGGATCGTGATCCAGCCGAAAGAATTTCACAGACAAAATCTGAACAACTAAACCTGAAAGAAAATCTCATGGAACTGTCTGGGTAAATACATACTTTTGCCTCTTTCATTGACCAAGCCAATAATCAGTCTTTATATACGCATTTCCGAAGTTAAGCAACATCGAGCCTGGTCAGTACTTAAATGGGTGACCATCTGGGAATACTAGGTGCTGTAAACGTAAGGACCAAAAATGGTCCACCTGTCCTCCAGGTTTGGGGGTTGGGTGCAGGGCTAACAACCCTGCCTCATAAAAAACAGTTTGTTACAGAAACAGCAACAAAAAGTTGCTGCTCTATGCACCACTGGGTGTGATGGATAAATGATGATGATGATGATGATATATGCATTTAAAGATTTCCAAAAAGTATAGCACTTGACTTCCCCACTAACTTAACTGGGTAAGATATTTGACACTTTCCCTCTGCTTCTCTTCCTCGTAGCACATCGCCAGGCAGTGGTAAACTATACATTTTCTATGTTTCTTGTTTGGAATGCAACAAAACTTGTATATTTATAAATATTTTAATTGGTGTGTTTTGTAAATGAAATATTTGTCTGTGATTTATCTCTGAGTTTTGGTCAATCGTTTTTATTTTTTCTTATGTTACAATTAACACGTAACATAAATGGGGGCTGGTCTGGGATCTACTGTAACAGCCCCCTAGTTGGTACCTCTTGAGTAGGTCCCATTTAGATTGTGATGCAATGTATTTTGTGTAGTTTCTGTGGAAAGAAATAGGAGGCATTACTTTTGTGGTGACTATGTGGAAAATAGTGTTTAAATAGCAGAAAACTTGCTCTATCCAACGGTGTCACTGGGATCCCTGTATTTGTTTACTTTTTTTTTCATGGAAAGAAAAAGGATGCATTACTTTTGGAGCATCCTTTCTCAATGTTGTGCAAAAATATGTGTTTGTATTTTTTATTTTATTAAGAATAAAATTTCCTTTCCTAAACATACAGTTGGATGCAACGCTGGTAATTAAAATCAACTTTATTATTTGACAGCATGAAAGCCCATAATTAGTGTCCAAATTCTTTGACCTCAGGGTCAAAAGAATTTAACAGTTATTCATAATGTGAAGCCATAGCAAGCACGTTACATTGCACTAACATTTGAATTTGTGAATAACAGAACAAATAAGATGGGTGTACAGGACATACTACTGGATCAAACCTCTCCTTTGGGATGGGTGGGTGGCTGCTTTCATTGTTCAGTGCATAAGGTATCCCTAAAAGAAGTTACAGAGATTGGGAAATTTTTACATGGTACTGCTGTTAAACCCACTTGAAACTTTGAATTTGTGTCACAATTGGTAGCAATGTGGGGTGTGCACTCTGCTACTTATACCAAATGTAGACAAAACACCATTCTCATCCCTACTTTCAATCATTATGCCCTGCCAACGCCTTATAAATAGTGGAATATTCAGTATCAATCATGTGGAAAGACTCAGTTTTAATGAGAAAGAAAAATGGGAAGATAGAAGTGGAGTGAGAGAATAGATTCAGCTTTGATCTTAGCCTTTAGAATAAATTCAGCTTTGATCTTAGCCTTTAAATTCAGCTTTGATCTAAGCCAAAAGGCTGAGAAGTGAACGGGTTTACTTACCGCCTCACACTGAGGAAGGTACTGTTATGGGCAGCTTTTTTCGTGAGACTGAGCACCTCTCAATAAAATCTTTAGCTGTGCTCTGTCCACAGACAGACACAACTAAGAGGTTAAAAGTAGTTTATTCATGAGAGAACAGATACTACACTTTGATCTCAACCAAAAGAGCCTGAACTCTAGTGACCATGATAAAAGCATCATTTTTCAGATGCACAGTAGAACGAAAGAAACCAAGTAAAGTTATCACCAAAAAATCCAATTTTCATAAATTATAAAAATTTAATTTCTAACAAATCCAAGCTCCTGTGCCAACACAAACTAGTAGAAATAGTAAGATATATTAATAGGCGCAAAATTAGAAAATACGAGACAACCACAACCATTTACAATATACAATTATGAAAAAAAGGTACAAACAAATTTTTACAAACACTTTCTGTAGTGTGCCTATTAAGACAGGATAACGATTTATGATAAAGGACTAATAGCAACAAATGGGAAAACAATTACAACTCTGTGGAAAAGAAAAGGATTTTTAAAAATGACAAAAAGAGAAAACATCAAAACAAAGGCACAACCATCTTTGAGAAAAAAAAACGACTTGCAAATTGCCCAATGGCCATCTCAAGGACACAGTAATTTTTTTTTTTTAAGTCCCTTTTTAAACAGTTTATTTTTGAGAAAATTTCTCAGAAATCCTTTCGTTTTAGGCTGTCCAACCTCAGGAGAATTTCAAATTTTCCTTTTCTCTCTGTGGCTGGCTGGTGACAAAGCCTTCTTGATGTTCTTTGATATTGATTTGCCTTCTTTCCTTGCTGTCAAAAGGGTCTTCTCTTCTTGTTTACTGACCTGAGCCTGATTTATTAAAAACTTTAGGCTCACCTCTGCCCTGCTATTCGAGAGTTTGAGACCACATCTCTCATTAGTCAATATAAACAAAAAAATAATTTCCATAAACTGGAAATAAAACCTTCACAAATTTTGGTGGGATATAACTGCTGAGCCGAAAAAGACATACATTTGTAACAAATTTAACACAAACTGTCTGGCCTTCTCTCAAAAAACATGTGCATTAAAAAATAAAAAATCAAGGAGCTGAGTTCAAATTCCAGTTGAAACCCTTGCATTCACTTATGCACAAATACCCTTGGGAAAGATATTAATCTGTCTCTTCCCTCCAGTTATGGGTTAAATAAAAGGACAGATTGAGTTCTATAGCCTTGGCTGGCAACCAGTCTACCGCAGAAAGTAATAGCAACCTACTGTGGGATAATGTCCTGCTGAGTCAGTCAAGTTTCTTTCGAGACATGATCGCCCAAGTGTGTATCACATATGGCACTAAATTGACTGATTGATTATTTTTAAAATAATAAAATAAAACTTTCAAACCCTTCTGATCATGTTAAAAAACAAAATAAATATTAGAGATGCTACTTGGTTTCAATGAGAATGAAAAAAGAGTAAAAGATAGAATTGCTTATTGGCTGGAAAAGTTATCAATTTAAAATCTTTTCATTTGTACCCACTTCCTAAAATAACAACCAGTATTCAGATTTATGATTGTTACTGCAATATTTTGTTAAAGTTGTTAAGCTCAAATATTTAATGATGTGAAAGGAGAAATTCTATGGATATTTTTATTGTCGTAGAACTAGCCATGAGTGTATTCAATTATGAACTGAAGTATTAAGATTTGTCAGAAATTTCAAGTGAAATTTTCAGGGCTCTTTCTAGTAAATAAATGTTTTATATCTATAAAGAAACACATTTAATATTGAAAACCTAAGGAACATTTAATTTAAATTTCAATGTCAAATTGAGACATTCATAATAATATGAAATATATGCACTTATAGGTACAATCTGCACCCAGAGGAAGAAGAAATGAAGCACCAGAAATGTGTTTCTACAAAATGATGCTCAGGATACCATGGGCCGAACAAGTGAGCAATAATGAAGTTTTACAGAAAATGGAAACCAAAAGAACACTTATGCTTAATATCAGGAAAAAAAAAACATTGAAATTTCAAGAGCTCATTATGAGGAAAGAGGGCTTGGAAAATTTGATACTCACAGGACAAGATCAAGAGGCAAAGAGAAAAACGATACTAAACTGTTATGTGATATTTCCCCTACGATATGTTAGTAAATGCTGGACAATCACATCGAAGATGAAGAATAAAATTGAAGCAGCAGAAACATGATTCTACATGAAGGATGGTGGGGATATCATGAGTTATTACAAAATAAAATACAAAAAGAAATAATTTTGACATTGAAAAGTCGAGGAACGTTTAATTGTGAACTGACGCTCGGCCGCCTGGTTGTTGATGGCTTCGATTCAGCAGCTGGTCTTCAAGTTGACTATTACAACGGTATCTTTCCTTGAACAAGTGTTTTTAGCGATTTAATGGAGGTAAATGTGTTTCTACAAAATGATGCGCAGGATACCATGGGCCGAACATGTGAGCAATAACAAAATTTTACAGAAAATGGAAACCAAAAGTACACTTATACTTAACATCAAGAAGAGATTGTTGAAATTTCTATGGCATATAATAAGTAAAGAGGGCTTGTAAAATCTGATACTCACAGGACAGATTGAAAGCAAGATGGACAGAGGAAAACAACCCTGAACTGTTACATGATATCTGTCCTCTGTCAGTGAATGCTGGATACACTTCTCAAAGATGAAGAGATTTGAAGCAACAGAAACAAAGAAAAAAGTACTGGAATGTTACGTGATATTTATCCTCCTCTATGCCAGTGAATGCTGGACAATCTCCTCACAGATGAAGAAGAGACTTGAAGCAACAGAAACAAAGAAAAGAGTACTGAACTGTTATGTAATATCAGTCCTCCTATATGGCAGTGAATTCTGGACAATCTCCTCACAGATGAAGAAGAGACTTGAAGCAACAGAAACAAAGAAAAGAGTACTGAACTGTTATGTAATATCAGTCCTCCTATATGGCAGTGAATTCTGGACAATCTCCTCACAGATGAAGAAGAGACTTGAAGCAACAGAAACAAAGAAAAGCGTACTGAATTGTTATGTAATATCAGTCCTCCTATATGGCAGTGAATTCTGGACAATCTCCTCACAGATGAAGAAGAGACTTGAAGCAACAGAAACAAAGAAAAGCGTACTGAATTGTTATGTAATATCAGTCCTCCTATATGGCAGTGAATTCTGGACAATCTCCTCACAGATGAAGAAGAGACTTGAAGCAATAGAAACAAAGAAAAGAGTACTGAACTGTTATGTAATATCAGTCCTCCTATATGGCAGTGAATTCTGGACAATCTCCTCACAGATGAAGAAGAGACTTGAAGCAATAGAAACAAAGAAAAGAGTACTGAACTGTTATGTAATATCAGTCCTCCTATATGGCAGTGAATTCTGGACAATCTCC
This sequence comes from Ascarosepion bandense, assembly GCA_037127315.1. NCBI lineage: Eukaryota > Metazoa > Mollusca > Cephalopoda > Sepiida > Sepiidae > Ascarosepion > Ascarosepion bandense. The sequence continues at coordinate 1,179,916 of JBBBDQ010001090.1, forward strand.
TCACAGATGAAGAAGAGACTTGAAGCAACAGAAACAAAGAAAAGAGTACTGAACTGTTATGTAATATCAGTCCTCCTATATGGCAGTGAATTCTGGACAATCTCCTCACAGATGAAGAAGAGACTTGAAGCAACAGAAACAAAGAAAAGAGTACTGAACTGTTATGTAATATCAGTCCCCCTATATGGCAGTGAATTCTGGACAATCTCCTCACAGATGAAGAAGAGACTTGAAGCAAGAGAAACAAAGAAAAGAGTACTGAACTGTTATGTAATATCAGTCCTCCTATATGGCAGTGAATTCTGGACAATCTCCTCACAGATGAAGAAGAGACTTGAAGCAACAGAAACAAAGAAAAGAGTACTGAACTGTTATGTAATATCAGTCCTCCTATATGGCAGTGAATTCTGGACAATCTCCTCACAGATGAAGAAGAGACTTGAAGCAACAGAAACAAAGAAAAGAGTACTGAACTGTTATGTAATATCAGTCCTCCTATATGGCAGTGAATTCTGGACAATCTCCTCACAAATGAAGAAGAGACTTGAAGCAACAGAAACAAAGAAAAGAGTACTGAACTGTTATGTAATATCAGTCCTCCTATATGGCAGTGAATTCTGGACAATCTCCTCACAGATGAAGAAGAGACTTGAAGCAACAGAAACAAAGAAAAGAGTACTGAACTGTTATGTAATATCAGTCCTCCTATATGGCAGTGAATTCTGGACAATCTCCTCACAGATGAAGAAGAGACTTGAAGCAACAGAAACAAAGAAAAGAGTACTGAACTGTTATGTAATATCAGTCCTCCTATATGGCAGTGAATTCTGGACAATCTCCTCACAAATGAAGAAGAGACTTGAAGCAACAGAAACAAAGAAAAGAGTACTGAACTGTTATATAATATCAGTTCTCCTATATGGCAATGAATGCTGGACAATCTCCTCCCAGATGAAGAAGAGACTTGAAGCAACAGAAATGTGCTTCTACAAAAAATTGCTCAAAATTACATGGGCTGAACATGTGAGTAATGACAAAGTTTTACAGAAAATCAAAACAAACATCAGGAAGAGAACATTGAAATTTCAAGAGCTCATAATGAGGAAAGAGGATTTGGAAAATCTGATACTCACAGGACAAGAGTAAGAGGGGAAAGAGAAAAACAAAACTGTACTGTTATGTGATATCAGTCCTCCAATTTGTCAATGAATGCTGGACAATAACCTCAAAGGTAAAGAGACTTGATGCAACAGAAATGTGGTTCTACAGAAGGATGAGTTGAACATGGGAGCAATGACAAAATTTTACAGGAAATGGAAACAAAAGGAAACTTTGACATATCTGAACACATATAGAATGGGTTTTTTTTTTTTAAATTTAGAGTTATTATTAGAAATTGCTAAAGAAGACTACTGTGGTTAATAGAATTAAATTTATTAATACATTGACTGACAGTTGAAATTTCTATGGCACATAATGAGGAAAGAGGAATTAAAAAATTTAACACTCACAAGACCCACTGAAGGCAAGAGAGACAGAAGAGAGTGGTGAATAACCGAACGAGTTTGTGTAAATGGTTGGCAGAAAGGAATTAAGAGAGATAGCAAAAAGATAAATATTGCTAAGAGCTGTAAGGGCAAATTAACACCAGGAAGAAATAATTTAAATATATGGGATATATAATGAGGAAAGAGAGCTTGGAAAATCTGATACTCACAGAACAGATTTCAAGAGGGAGAGTAGAAAACAATGCATAACTTAGTGAGCTTGAGTAAATGGATAGCAGAATAGGGTTTAGGAGAAATAACAAAAGACAAAATTTATTAAGAGCTACAAAGGACTGGAAATTGTGGAGAGCCATGATCACCTATGTTCATAAGGGGTACGGCACATAAAAAAATGTAGCTTGAGTAAATGGATGGCAGAACAGGGTTTAGGAGAAATAACAAAAGACGAAATTTATTAAGTGCTACAAAGGACAGGAAACTATCGCCCAGTTCACACTCCACCCACATCTATTGAACAGGTGAAGAGGCTCATCCCTTGTTTCTTGTTTAGGATGTGTTTTCCGGTTTTCTCTTTTCCAATCTTTTCACTCCTTTGTAACCCCCTGCACATCAGTGGCGTTGCTGCCTTGCTCGGGGTGATATGATTTAAAAAAAAAAAAAATTGTAGAGAGCCATGATCACCTACGTTCAGAAGGGGTACGACACATAAAAAAGTAGCTTGAGTAAATGGATGGTAGAACAGGGTTTAGGAGAAATAACAAAAGACAAAATTTATTAAGTGCTACAAAGGACAGGAAATTGTGGAGAGCCATGATCATTTACATCCTGAAGGGATATGACATATAGCAAAAAAAAAAAAAAAAACTAATGAAAATATCAATCCTTGTTAAGGTTATTTAAAATTAAAATTTGTTTTTTATGTTTACTCACAAATATTTTGTGTCTGGGTCTGGAATCCTATCATTTTTCACTTATATTTGTACTTAAGTAACCTAGTTGCCACAGGTCATGTTAGGCTTGACCTACAGTCTTTGTGCATCCAAGTGTGACGGCTCTGGATGGATACCTGAAGGGACTTCAAAGAAGAGAATATCCCAAATAACATTTCTTCTAATGATGCCCATTTTAATTTTAATACATTCCGAATAACTTAAAGGCTTTTGTCAACTCATTGACAGGTGTCCAATGTTGATAAACGGTGTCAGGAAATGGATGCACTTAAAAAAAACAACCCTGATACATAAAGAAAACAAAATGATTGTCCCCAATTTTTTAGTAGATAGACTGAACTATCACCCGGTTCACACTCCACCCACATCTTTGAACAGGTGTAGAGGCTCATCTCTTGTTCCCTGTTTAGGATGTGGTTTCCGGCTTTCTCTTTTCCAATCTTTTCACTTTTCCTTATTTTTGTTTTTTCAATTGGAGTAGATAGACTGAACTATCGCCTGGTTCACACTCCACCCACGTCTATTGAAGAGGTGTAGAGGCTCATCCCTTGTTCCCTGTTTAGGATGTGGTTTCCGGCTTTCTCTTTTCCAATCTTTTCACTTTTCCTTATTTTTGTTTTTTCAATTGGAGTAGATAGACTGAACTATCGCCTGGTTCACACTCCACCCACGTCTATTGAAGAGGTGCAGAGGCTCATCCCTTGTTCCCTGTTTAGGATGTGGTTTCCGGCTTTCTCTTTTCCAATCTTTTCATTTTTCCTTATTTTTGTTTTTTCAATTGGAGTAGATAGACTGAACTATCACCCGGTTCACACTCCACCCACATCTTTGAACAGGTGTAGAGGCTCATCCCTTGTTCCCTGTTTAGGATGTGGTTTCCGGCTTTCTCTTTTCCAATCTTTTCTCTCTTACATAGCCCCCTGCACACCAGTGGCCTTACCACCTTGCCTCGGGTGATATGATTAAAAAAAAAAAAAAATTTCACCCCAAGCAAGACAATAAAGCCACTCAGAAACAAGGGGTTATGGAGTGTTAGAGCATGTAAGAAAAAAATACCATTAAGGAGAGAAAACAAAAATTAAGAAGACAATAAATAACAATTGACATTGCATTTAAATGTTTGAAGATCAAAGCTACAAGTGAGAAGGGTGAGAAAAGAAACTGTTACCATAGAACTTACGGTTAGATCTAGCCATTTTAACTGCAAAATGAGACCTAACTATCAATCTAGTACTGCACTTAAATTCATAAAGATTGAGATACCAAAGAAGAAAGTTCATTAGAACAAGACAAAAATATTTATAGAACAAGCAGAGGGAGCTGGAAGAGAGTTCCACAAGTGAGAAGGGTGAGAGAAGAAACTGTTAACATAGAACTTATGGTTACATCTGGCCATTTCAACTGCAAAATGGTGAGATTTAGCCTCCAACCTAGTTAGTCAGCCAGGTAATTGCCACACGTGATACAGGCTCAGGTGATCATGTCTCGATCCATGACTGACTAGGCAGAAGATTTTCCCAAAGTAGATTGCCATTTCTTTCTGTGGTAGATTGGTTGCCAACCAAGGCTATAGAACTCAATCTATCCTGCTATTCAATCCATAGCTGAATGAGAAGAGATGGATTAATACCTTTCACAAGAGTATTTGTGCATAAGAGAATGCAATGATTTCAACTGGAATTTGAACACGGCTCTCTGATATCTCATTCAGAGCCAATATCCATTGCACCACAATGAATATCTGTTCTTAAATTCGTAAAATTTATGTAACTTGGAGGAAAATTCATCAGCACCATTAACTTGAAAGTATTTATAGAAACAGCAAATTTTATCCAAATTGTCATATTAAGAAAAAAAAATATAAGGAGAAACAACAGTAAAAGAACAAGAAGGAAGACAGACGATAAGATTTGCAGATTGGTTGTTTTGTTTTTATGGCATATCAACCTTGGCGGGTCATTTATTGCCAACTAAATTTTTTTTTTATTTAATATAAATATAATAATATTTATAATATTATAATATGTAGTGGTTTTGTGAACAAGGTGAGAAGAATAGGTGAAATAATATGTAGTGGCCTTGTGAACAAGGTGAGAAGAATAGGTGAAATAATATGTAGTGGCCTTGTGAACAAGGTGAGAAGAATAGGTTAAAATAATATGCAGTGATCTTATGAAGCATCTTCATTATTATTTTTAATTTTTGACCTGCATTTCTTTCATCTTATTTCTCTTGGTTCTTTATACATCGTAGTAGTGTAGTTAAGTTGTGTGAATTTATTAGATTAAGAATTATAATTAATTTTCAAATTGTCTTTTCTTCCTTTTTATTTCTCTTGTTTCTTTAAGATGGACTAGTGTTAAGTTGTTTGAAAAATACCAGTTGATTGTTGGTTGGTTGTTTTGTTTTTATGGCATATCAACCTTAGCGGGTCATTTATTGCCAAATAAATTTTTTACTTATTAATTGCTGGTAATACCTTTTTCTTTCAACAATTTATTGTTATTTTTTATAGAAGTTTTTGTGTCTAGTAATACTTTTTTCATTTCAAGTATCAAGATTCATTGGAATTTGTTTTTAAGGGCAGGGTCCCTAAGTCCTACCCAGTTATTTAACCCATAACTGGAGGGAAAGGATGGATTAATACCTTTCCCAAGGGTACCAGTGCTTAAGTGAATGCAGGGTATTCAACTGGAATTCGAACTCGGCTCACCGCTTTCTCTTTCCAAGCCGATATTCACTGCACCACAACGCTCATCTGTCACTTTACGCTTACAGCACCTGGTATTCCCAAGCGGTTACCCATCTAAGTACTGACCAGGCTCAATGTTGCTTAACTTCGGTGATCGAGTGAGAACTGGTGTATTCAACGTGATATGGCCGTAAGCATGCACATCCATCACGAAACGCTTACAGCACCTGGTATTCCCAAGCGGTCACCCATCTAAGTACTGAGCAGGCTCAACGTTGCTTAACTTTGGTGATCAAGCAAAAACCGGTGTATTCAACGTGATAGGCCATAAGCCCGTATGATAAGAGCTTTAAAGAGCAGAAAACATAAAAAAGACGAATTAAAGCAGAAGATAGTGATTGACATTGCATTTAAATTTTTGAAAATCAGATTTGACTTTGAAGCAAGAGGCCAGACGAGAGTCCTAGAAGTGAGAAGTGCAATAGAAGAAACGGTTAGCATAGAACCTTTTGGGGGAAGAAGTAGATAAAGGAGTGGGAACAATAAAAGAACAGGAATTAAGAGAGAAAATGACAATTGATAGAGAATTTAAAGACACAACGGGTTACAGAGTATGAAAGAATATTAGAAAAAAAGCGTTATTAAGGAAAGAGAACAATAAAAGAACAGGAATTAAGACAGAAGATAACAATTGACATTGCATTTAAATTTTTGATGATCAAAATGGCTGGGGAGGAAGAATTTCAATCCAAGCAAGGTAATACTACCACTAAGATGCAAAGCATTACCGAGAGTGAAATAATTACATTTACCACAAAGATGCAAGGAATTATCAAGGATAAAAGAATTGCATTTACCACTAAGAAGCAAGGTGTTACCGAGGGTGAAAGAATTGCATTTACCACTAAGATGCGAAGCATTACCGAAGATGAAAGATTTGCATTTACCACTAAGATGCAAGACATTAGCAAGGGTAAAAGATTTGCATTTACCACTAAGATGCAAGCCATTACCAAGGGTAAAAGAATTGCATTTACCACTAAGATGCAAGGCATTACCGAGGGTAAAAGCAAAATAAAAAGACTTTAGGGGAAAGAACTTGATAGTTTTTTTTAATGAGGCCTGTTTTTAACTTTTGTACATTTGGACAAATTCAACTTGGAGGCTCTGTCACACAGTGACTCTGATTTGGTTTATTGCAACACATTGACATGCACCTGACACATATGTGTCTCATTAAATAGCACAGGTGATGCACAGGTGTCATGAAATGGATGCAATTAAAAAAAAACTAAAGAAAAAACACAACCTTGATGCATAAGCAAAACTAAAGATTATTTTTAATCAATTCATCCTCAGGCAAGGCAATAAAGCCACTAAGATGCAAATTAACTGCTGAGAGGGATAGAAAATAAGAAGCCTTTAAAGGAGAAGCAACTGGAAACCAAATCCTAAACAGGAAACAAAGAATAAATCTCTACTCCTGTTCAAAAGACAGAGAAAAAGTGTGAACTGGGTGGTAGGTGAACCTATCTACTATTGATAAAAAATTTTAAGAAAAATTAATAAACAAATTTCTAGAGTGTATTGCAGAGATTTTAGATGTATAGAATAAATTTAAGAGCAGATGTAATTCAAGTGCATGTAATAAGGTCAATCAGTTAAGTTTCATATGTGATACACGCATAAGCAAATACGTCTCTTTCAAATCATTACCGACCAAGCAGAAGATTTTCCTGCAGTAGGTTGCTGTTTATTTTTGTAGTAGACTAGTTGCCAGCTACAGAAACAGAACTCAGTATGTCCCGCTATTCAACCCATAGTTGGGGGAAAGTAATGGATTCATATATTTCCCAATAGTATTAGGTAAGTGAATATAACAAAAACAAACAGAAATTGGAACTCAGTTCTCTAATTAACAATTCTGAGCCATTATCCATTACACCATCCACACATCCAAGTTTACAACCCCTTTTACTCCCAAACAGTCAGTCACCCATCTACATATTGACCAGTATTTGGATTGAATAGCAAAACAGATTGGGTTCTATAGCCATGGTTGGCAACCAGTCTACTGCAGAAAAAAAAGGTTAAAAAAATCTTCTGCTTAGTCAGTCATGGATTGAAAGAGACATTATCACCCAAGTGTGTATTATGTATAGCACTTAACTGACTTTATCACTTCTCCCTTCAGCTACCGGTTGAATAACAGGGTAGATTGTGTTCTATAGCCTTGGTTAGGGTAGATTGCAGGGTAGATTGTGTTCTATAGCCTTGGTTAGCAACGAGTCTTCTGCAGAAAGAAATGGTAACCCACTGCAGGAAAAAACTTTTGCCTAGTCTGTCATGGATCAAAAGAGATATGATCACTCAAGTGTGTATGGCACTTGAGTGATGTTTTTTTAAACCAGACTTGTGGACAGGTCGAGATATTTCAGGTATGATATCATTAAATCGTACACAAAATATTTTATGTTAAAATTTTGATTTCATTTGAGGAAATGCAATTAAAATCAAATCAAGTTAATATCTCGGAGATTGTTGCAGTGTTAACTGAAATAAATAATCAGACTGGATTATTCGACACTGATGTGCGTTGTGGTACAGTGGATATCGACTCGGAACGACAACTCGGGGAGCCGAGTTCGAATTCTAGTTGAATTCCTTGCATTCACTTATGCACAAATGTCCTTTGGAAAGGTATTAATCCGTCTCTTCCCTCCAGTTATGGGTTAAATAATTGGACAGATTGGGTTCTCTAGCCTTGGCTGGCAACCAGTCTACCGCAAAAAGCAATGGCAACCTACTGTGGGATAACCTTCTGCCCAGTCAGTCATGTCTCTTTCGAGACATGATCGCCCAAAGCATGTATCACCTATGGCACTTAACTAACTGACTATTCGACACTAAAAAACAAAATTAATATAAATCAATATTAAAACTGAGGTTCAATATTTCTTCAAAATACTGGAAAAGATGAACATAAAATAGTACACATTGTTTTAAAAAATCCTGATATATTGAGTACTCAAAAACACAAAAAAACAAAACAAAAAAAAACAACACAAATATGAGAAAAAAATGGACTATTGGGAGCTCAAATAAAATTTTAAAAATGGAAAGAAATATGGCAGAAAAACTAAGAAAATAACACTTACTTTTTCATCTTTTTTGCATTGTATTTTATTTGGAAAGCAGTTTGTATAAGACTGTCCTGGTCCTGTTCGTAAATTGACGGCACAGTTTTCTGGAAAAACTGAAAAGGCAGAATAAAAAAAAAAACAAGCCTTAGCATGGAAGAAATTTGTGTGCATAAACAGTACATAACAGGAAACCTAGTGTTTGCAAATAAAAGGATTGGGCTGAATTTAAAGTTGCTGATAAAGAAAGCAGACAATAATCAAAACAATGAAACAATAATATAGAAAGCAGATAATAATCAAGAAAATGGTTGGTTGTTGTTTTTGTTTTATGGCATATCAACCTCAGCGGGTCATTTATTGCCAACTAAATTTTATTTATTTATTGCTGGTAATACCCTTTTCTTTTTTTCAACAATTTATTATTGTTTTTATATAAGTTTTGTGTCTAGTAATCCTTTCTTTTCTTTTCAAGTACCAAGATTCATTGGGATTTGTTTTTAAGGGCAGAGTCTGCAAGTCCTACCCTGTTATTTAACCCATACCTGGAGAGAAGGAACGGATTAATACCTTTCCCAAGGGTACCAGTGCTTAATTGAATGCAGGGTATTCAACTGGAATTCAAACTCGGCTCACCGATTTCTCTTTCTGAGTCGATATCCACTGCACCACAACGCACATCTATCACTAAACGCTTACAGCACCTGGTATTCCCAAGCAGTCACCCATCTAAGTACTGACCAGGCTCAACATTGTTTAACTTCGGTGATCGAGTGAGAACCATTGTATTCAATGTGATATGGCTTTAAGCCAAGAAAATGGACAATAAAGAAGAAAGTAGGCAATAATCGAGAAAACATTGCACTTATAAAAAAAACAGACAATAATCAGAAAAATGAACAATAATCAAGAAAGCAGACAATGATCAATGCCCTGTAGAACAATATCATTAAGAGATATGTAAAAGTGCAGAAAAATAGAAAAGAAAAAAATAATGAATAAAACTAAAAATGAAATTCCCAATTGACTTTATAAGAGTATGAATACAGATATTAATTAATCTGCCTGTGAAAATGCTTTATTGATCTTCCCCAGATCTTTGCCTCTTGCCATTCATAGGAGGAAATAGGTCATTACCTTGGGCCAATACAAGTTGCTAGAGGTGTACAGCACCTGGTATTCCCAAGCAGTTACCCCTCTAGGTACTGAAAAAGACTCAGCATTGCTTAATGTGCAGATGTGATCCATTGTTTCAATGTGATATGGCTGCATACTTGTGAGTAGATAGCCTTTTGTATCATGACATGCTCCTGACTTTTAAGTACAGACACCCTTCAGAAACATCTTCAATTTCTGTAACATGATGTGCTCCTGACTTCCTGCTTAAAGACAGCATTTTGTATCATGATATACTCCTGATTTTTAAGTATAGACACCTTTCAGAAACATCTTCAAGTTCCTTTTCCAGAAATGGAGACAAGGCATGTAACTCGTTTTTATACATTGTTAGTATATTTTCATTTTTCTAGAAAATCAAACTTCATTTCTGTTCCTTCACTCCTCTTTAGCCATCCATATTTATTTTTTTTTCATGATAAACTAGCAGTATAACCCGGTGTTGCTCGAGTGTAATGAAAGCTTTAAAACTAATCCATGGTCTTGGAGCTCAGACTCTTTGGACGTTGGCACGAAAGACTAAAAAGCAATAGTTGTTTCCACTTAAAGCGAAACTGTAGACTGAAAGAAAAATGAATGGATGTAAGTCAAATTTTGATTTCCTGGTATCGATATCAAATAAGTTTTTTTCGTTGTAAACTGAATTTTGAAGGCTAAATAAGTCCTCTGAGTAAATTGTATCATGGCTGAGACTAAGAACTACAATTATACCTACTTAGAGCTGAACCCAAAGCAAAAACTAAAATAAAAGGGGTGAAAATAATACAGACATACCGGCAGAGAAACAGACACACACACAAACATCTTGCCTTATATATATATATATATATATATATATATATATTATCGATTTTCTGCACTATTGTAAAAACTGCAAACTTGAAACTTCTGAATATTGTTTCTTATGTCTTTGTCTATGAGTGTATCAAATTTTATTAAAATTGGACCACTTCTTTATAACCTGATTTTTTCGTTTATCGATTTTTGATATTTATTAGGAGTAACTGGACACAAAACCTAGCTAAGAAAACTCGCAGACGCTTATAGTACAACTGTGTAAATTTTCAAGAAAATTGGTTCAGCCATTTCGGAGTCTATAGGTAACGGACACACACACGCACACAGACAAAGTTCCATTTATAAATAAGTTTAGATCAGCTTTCTTGTTTCAAATACAGTAGGACTGTGTGGCATAATAGCACTTTACTCACTTGATTGGTTAGGACAACCACACAGGTGGAGTGAAAATGATTTTATCTGGGTTTAAAGCAATTGTTAGTCTTATGACATTTAACTGTGTTACCAGTAAAATCAAAGATTGTAGGTGGCTAGGAAGTAAGAAACTGGAAGAGATTTCCAGAGGAGGGAAGTGCAAGAAAATAAGATATCAGAATCAAGCATATGATCGTCTCCTGCTGTTCCAACAGTAAAACAATGAGACATAGTAAACAATTTGGTAAAATGCTTAAATTCACACAGCCGAGGCAATAAGGAGAACTTATTAGAATGACTGCCATGAATATATTTACAGAAAAGATAGAAAACACATTATGATGGTGGGAAAGTGACTAAAGTCGAGACACAAGGTCAAAATTAATTACATTGAATATTGGGCTGTAAAGAACAACAATAAGGAAACTGATTTAAAAGAATCATTGTATAATAGTAACCATATAAGGATGGTCGGAGAGCAGAATGGCAGAAATATTGGGCTGCTGATAACAAAGATAAGGAAACTGATTCAAAAGAATCATTGTATAATAGTAACAATATAAGGATGGCTGGAGAGTAGAATGGCTGAAATATTGGAATAAAAGCAAGATCAGGACGGTTGATTACATTGCAAACCCTTTTTCAAATTTTGTTAAGAATCTTGAGATATACAGTGAACTTATATATTTTTTTGGTTCTTGAGAATTTACAACAAAAATATTTAATTATTAGTAAATTGTTTATTTACAAGAATAATTTCATCTTTACAATATTCTAAAAATGATTATAATTAAAACTAATGCAATGCAATATTTATCATTCAGTAATTCATAAAGAGATAAACGTGAAAACAAATTTTATTCATATGTTTATAAACATTTACTAAATTATTAAAATATATGAACCAACTTATAAAGCCATCCTTATTGTTTAGCATTTTATTAAGTTTTAATGGTAAATTTTGGTTTTAGGTCCTGAAGGCTTTCATCCCTTCAGATTTTTCTAAAATAGCCTTATTTCCGTGCAAATTTATATGCCAAACTCCAATCAACAATTAGATATTGAAGAAACCTACCTTTTTTGATGTTAATGACCAGAAAAAAATCGAACTTCTTCTCGCTCTTTTTGTCACCCACAACCATCTCAATAAAAAGACATTCGCTACTTTAGGCGTAGGAAGCTAATTTCAGCCTTTTTACTTCCTTTACTGTAAATTACTACGCTATTTTTTGTTTTTTTTGGTACTTAATTTCAGAAGAAAGTTGCATGTACTTAATTTCAGAAGAAAGTTAACTTTAAAATGTAGGAAAATAAGTGTAGTTTAATTAACCTTCAAATATATTGCGTGTATTTGCGTGTTTTTTTTTTTGGTACTTAATTTCAGAAGAAAGTTAACTTTCAAATATATGAAAATAAGTGATAAGTGTAGTTGTATTTAACCTTCAAATATATGAAAATATGAAAATACTTATAAATAACAAAAAGAACAAAATAAGTAGTACAGTAAAGCATTTTTTTAATACTTAACATTGAAAATAAAATAATAATTACATTAATTTTAAAGGAAGTTAAAAGTTAAAAAATGGAAAAAATGACATTGACAATTTTTTAAAAATGCAGTAGTTTTCAGAAAGTTGTGTGTATGAGCATGTTTTTTTACCTTTTTTTTTTGGTACTTAATTTCAGAAGAAAGTTAACTTTCAAATCTATGAAAATAAGTGATAAGTGTAGTTTTACTTAACCTCAAAGCTAACTTTCTTAAAAAAAATCTATATTTTCATATATTTGAAAGTTAACTTTTTTCTCAAATTAAGTACACGCAACCTTCTTAAATTAATTACCAACAAAAAAAAAACAAGAAAAAAAAGCAAATATTTTTTTTTTTTAATCATTTCACCCCGAGCAAGGCAGAAATGCCACTGATATGCAGGGGGCTACATAAGTGTAAAAAGATCAATTAGAACAGAGTGAAGAGGAAGACGAACCAGTTAGAAAGGAGCAATAGAAAGCTGAGAATGCAGGTGTGATGACAGTTTCAAAGGTGGAGAGAAAGGGAAGGATATATGGGGTGGGGAAAGAGCTAGAGTCAATGACATTGCATTTAAATTCCTGGAGGTTGTAGCCGTTAGGAGAGCAAGAATATGGGAGCGAGTTCTACAGGCAGGAAGTGCGAGAGAAGAAGCTGCAGGAGTAGAATTGTCGTCTGCATTTGGCTAACCTAACTGTGAATGGGTAGGACCCAGCTGCCAATCTGGTTGTACAAGTAAACACCTGTTGAGGAGGCACCAGTGACTTAAGTTCGTCAGAGCAGAAGCCATGAAAGTATTTATAGAACAGACAAAGGGAGGCCACATTTCTACGGTGGGGAAGTGGCTGTAGTCGAGCTGCCAAGTCAGTACCTATCACATTACTGATTCTCCTTTGGAGCCTGTTGAGAACACTGAGGTGAATGGCAGGGGTACCTGACCATATATGGCAGCAGTACTCCATGCACGGACGAATGGTTGACTTGTATATATACAGGATGGATTCAGAGAGAAAAAACATCCTGGCCCGACACAGTGACCCAACCATCTTGGCAGTGGATTTAGCTATGGACTCGATGTAGTGGTTCCATTTGAGATCAGAAGAGAAGGTAAGGCTGAGGAGGCGCGCAGTGTATTGCTCTCAGGGAGAATCGCTTGGTTCATGCTTATGGGAGGCAGGAGAGGTTGCCTGTGATGATTGACAGACAACAGCTTGGTCTTAGATGCATTGAAATTGACAATTTTCATATATTTGAAGGTTAAGTAAAACTACCCTTATCACTTATTTTCATATATTTAAAAGTTAACTTTCTTCTATAATTAAGTACTAAAAAAAGAAAAGAAAAATACACACAATATATTTGAAGGTTAATTAAACTACACTTATCAGTTATTTTCATCTATTTGAAAGTTAACTTCCTTCTGAAATTAAAAAAAAAGAAGAAAAAAACACGCAAATACACGCAATGGATTCGAAGGTTAAAAAACTACACTTATCACTTATTTTCATACATTTTAAAGTTAACTTTCTTAAAAAAAAATTTCTATATTTTCATATATTTGAAAGTTAACTTTTGTCAGAAAAAATTATGTAAAACTACAATTATCACTTATTTTCATATATTTGGAAGTTAACTTTCTTCTGAAATTAAGTACATGCAACTTTCTTAAATTAATTACCAATAAAAAATAAAAAAAAAGGAAAAACAAAAAAACACGCAACTTTCTGCTGAAATTGAGTAGCGAAAAAAAATAAACCGGAGTAATTTCTTCATAGACTTTTCATTAAAGGAAGTAAATAGGCTGAAATTAGCTTCATACGCCTAAAGTGATTCAGCAGTGAATGTCTTCTGATTTAGATGGTTGTGGGTGAGAAAAAGAGCGAGAAGTTCAATATTTTTCTGGTTGTTAACATGAAAAAAGGTAGGTTTCTTCAATATCTAATTGTTGATTGGAGTTCAGCATATAAATTTGCACAGAAATAAGGCTATTTTGGAAAAATCTGAAGGGATAAAAGCCTTTGGGACCTAAGACCCAAATTTACCGTTTTAATTGATTGGCAATTAGCCAATGTTTTTCTAATCATTCCAATAAACAACATGCATAAATAAACAATTTAATAAATACTGTTTATTATTTTTGTTGTAAATTCTCAAAAACAAAAAATGTATAAATTCATTTTCATATGTTTATGTTTTATTACAATTCTAATCATAGCTTTTTAAAACAATAAACATTGCTGAAGAGGGAAGTTAGTTAAAATGGAAAAACCATTCTTCTGAGACACTTTTTTTTGAGAGCATGAAGGTCTAAAGGGCATCTCGGCATGGTGTAATGGTTAGCAAGCTCGTCTTGCGAGAATCATTATAACTGAATAGTGAGTTCGATCCTTACTGGGTACCCTCTACTTTCAGTTGTGTATCATGTCTAAGTTATGCTTAGAAAATCACCTTCCTCCAGGTTTGTGGGTTGAGAGCAGGACTAACAATCCTGCCCCATAAAAAACAGTTTGCTACGGAAACAGCAAAAACGTTGCCCTATACACCATTGGGTGTAACGGAAAAGTTTCTTTTTTATGAAGGTCTAAGCTTGCCCAAAAGACTTTGTGTCATATATTTCTGTGACCCGACAGAAACATGACTGAAAACAAAAGCAGTGACCAACAAAAGTTTGATCAACATCAAAGACAAAAAATATAAACAGTGATAGACAAAACTGGAATTGACATCAAAGGCAGCCAGCTTGAAAGCAATAGCCAGTGAAGATGATTGACAGATATGCCCGTCCATAGATAACACAATTAAGTAAAAACCCGAAAAGGCAAAAAATGCGTCGAAATTTCAGGTTATATGAGTTTTTTTTTCTGGTTGATATCAGAACATAGAGAGAATGCAGAGAAGAGAAAACGACTCCCAACAGCTCCTTTGTGTGTGCGTGATTCTCTCTGGCTACATCCTCCTCCACACAACCATCACTGAAGAGAAATAACAATATAGGTTTATATTCGTCATATTTCAAGGCAATCGTTATCGCTGTTCATCGAAATCCAGAGCATTAACATTATATAATATTTCTTACCAAGATAATATCCCAAGACCATCGTAATCAAGACATTTCTTCCTGTCTGAGATCTTGATTTTAGTTTCTTTTTGAAGCGAAACTGAGCTTTTTGCTTGTACTGACACAAATGGAACAGAAACCATGGTAGAAGGCAGAAACTGAGCAGTCAGTGAAAAAAACCATATGCGTGACACGGGTCAATATTTTCACATGTATCAATAAAGCACATTCTTCTTCTTCGATGTGCCTTGTCCTTTCAGGACATAGGCGATTATTGCCTTCCACGTCTCCCTATTCCTGGTGGCTCTTAGTACACTTTCTCCTGTTACACCACACAACCCTTGTTCTGTCATCCAGTTGGTCAGACCCTTCAAATATCCATTGCTTTCCCCTGTCTCTTTTTACCTCTATCTGGCCTGTTAGTATCAGGTTCTCTAATCCCTTCTTCCTCATTGCATGTCTCAGGAACTTTAGTTGTCTCTTCCTGATGCTTAATATTAATTTCCTTTTTGTTTCCATCCTTTCCAAAACCTCATCATTGCTCACATGCTTGGTCCACGATATCCGCAGCATCCTTCTGTAGAACCACATTTCAGTTGCTTCAAGTTTTTCCTTCATTTATGATGATATTGTCCAGCATTCACTGCCATATTGAAGAACTGATATCATATAGCAATCTAGTACACTTTTCTTTGTTTCTAGTGAAAGTTTCCTGTCTCTTAACACTTTACTCAGCTTCTGGAACGCGTCCTTCGCCATGCCAACTTTGGATCTCAGTGTCACACTTTCCGTCTTCTGTTAGAACACTTCCCAGGTATTTAGATTTTTGTATCTGCTTGATTTTAGTATCCCCCACCTGTATTTGGCAGCCCAAAATGCCAAATACAGGTGGGGGATGACCATGTATTCGGTTTTCTTGCAGTTTATTTGTAGTCCTTTTTTATCACTCTCTTCAGCTACCTTCTGTAGGAGGTCTTGTAGTTTCCTTTCCATGTCTGCAATCAGCACTGTATCATCTGCATACCATATGTTATCCAAATTGTGGCCTTCGATTACAAATCCTGGTATAACATCTAAGGTCCTCAAAACTGTCTCGCTGTACAAGTTGAACAGATCCGGTGAAAAGACGCATCCTTGTCTTACGCCCCTTTCTATCTTCGTATATCTGCTGAATTCATTATTTGTCCGTATGCTGCTAATAGAAATTCTTCATTACTTTTATGTCTTTCCCAAATATGTCGAGGCTGCTGAGCATCTCCATCAGTTCTTTGTAGCGTATTTTGTCAAATGCCTTTGCATAATTGATAAAACATAGATACAAGTCCATCTTCATTTGTATTGCCCTTTCGGACAGCATCCTAATCATAAACATGACATTCCTTGTTCCTTCAACCCGCAGTTTTCTTGTCCTATCTCTGGCCTGATTCTGCGTCTCACTCTATTCATCAGGATTCAGAAGATCAGTTTTGTGATATGACTCGTTAAGTTGATTAAAGCACATTAAGACAACAAAATATTATCACACAAGAGATGCAGAGAATATGCCTACCTTTAACATGCCTTCCATATCAAGGGACATTAGTTTCTCCTGACTCATTTGTAAAATCGACATCCCAATTCGAAAGATGATTTCCATACCCTGCAAAAAAAAAAAAAAATGTTAAAAAAAAATTTGAGAAAATATGTTGAAAATAATGTCATGTCCTTTCAGGATTTAGGTGATCATGGCTCTCCACAGATACCCTTCTTTATTATCTTTGAATTGACATGCCTTTTATCAGTATACCTGCAATAATTCCTGACCACTGACAATCCCTTTCTTCCTGATTTTCAATGCATTCCTATAGTAAAATCATTAGCAGTGCATTTACAGTATACATCTAATAGCCCTATTCTATCAGTAACACTTGCATTCATTCTTGACCACTGACAATCCCTTTATTCTTGATTTTCAATGCATTCCTATAGTAAAATCATTAGCAGTGCATTTATATTATACATCTAATAGCCCTATTCTATCAGTAACACTTGGATTCATTCCTGACCACTGACAATCCATAGAGTAAGATTATGTATTTCTTCTTCTATGTGCCATTTCTCTTCATGGCATTGGTAATTATGGCTCTACACAATTTCTTGTCCTTTTTATTTCAAATTTTTTCTTTTTGTTGTCTTCTAAACCCTGTTCCGTTATCCATTTATACAAGTTTGTTAAGTAGGTCATGCATTGTTTTCTGCTATCGCTCTTGCCTTCAATATATCCTATTAGTGTCAAATTTTTGTGAAAGTAATTGAAATGAATATGAAAAAAATACTAGTGAATAATAAATAAGAATCGGCAAGGCTTCATCTCATAATAATAATAAAATTTCTGATAATATTACTACAAATACTACTAGTGGAAATGGAGCAATTGGAATAAAGATGAAAAAATACTATAATTTCATATAACCACAATTCAATCAGTTGAGTGATCCTATGTAAGACATGCTTGAGCAATCACGTCTCTTTTGATTCATGACTCTCCAGGTCAGAGGTAACTTCAACTATATGTAAGCCCTTTCCTTTTGTTCCTACTTATACTTTGCTTTGTGGTAGATATATGTGATATACATTTCTCCATGTGGGACATTTATATATATGTAGAGTTTTGTGTATGTTGTAGTAAAGTAAACAAGAGAATTCATCTTTTTTTCAAGTGCTCCCGTTACAGGTGTAAATAAGCAACAATAATAAGAATACTAATGAAGAATTAATATATTTCTCTTTACTAGTCAAATTCCCATCTTACAGACATTTCTCTTAAGAATAATTTGAAAATAATTCAGCAGACGATGTTATTTTGTTCGGATTTTGGGTGATTACATTACTCAGTTTCAGTCTAAAGAATGGCAAATTTATTGCAGTTGCTATCGCTTCTTGGCCTTTTTAGTGGCTAGGAAGAGTCAAAAACTTCAAGTCCAAGCCCCAGGGGAAACTTCCATCTAGGCAGTACCTCCTCTCCAGGAGCAGGCTGGATGTATTGTGCACCTGAGGCATCCCGAAAAGGAGAAATACCAAGGGGGCTTGTGCAATTTGTCAACAGAATTGCTATAAACTTACTCTAAACTATGACTTTGTGTCATAGTCGGTAGAAACATAGTCAGTTAGTTAAGTGCCATACGTGATACACGCTTGGGTGATCATGTCTCAAAAGAGACATGACTGACTAGGCAGAAGATTATCCCACAGTAGATTGCCATTGCTTTCAGAAACATAGGCATGCTGAAAAGATGCAAATGTTTTTTGGCCTTTCGTTTGGATCAAAGTGTAGTATTTGTTTTTAGGCAGATAAACTACATTTCATCTCTCAGTTCTGTCTTATTTAGTTTGAGCTCCTAACCACATAAGGAATGTATTAATTTATTATTATTAATTTATTAATAATTATTAATTTATTATTATTATTAATAATTATTAATTTATTATTATTATTAATAATTATTAATTTATTATTATTATTAATAATTATTAATTTATTATTATTATACACTTTAAGAAAGTAATTTACTTAGTTTCAGCAAGATACAAGAATCTGTTTTATTTCTACGACAGAATAAACTAAATTCCTGAAGATTGAAGTCTGGAGAAGCTTTTAATTTCTTCATTTTTATTAAATTTCAAATGTTCTTTTTCCTTTCCTTTTCCTCTTGCATGTTACCACCTCTTTTTTTTTTCCTTTCCTTTATTTCTCTTCACATGAACATTGTGTTAATAACAAAGATGAAGACATTACTACTTTGATTGTAAATATCTGGTTGAATGCTCTTGTATCCACCTAGGTATCCTTGACAAAATCCAACGGAGAATCTGTAATGTGATGGATCCCGACTTGGTAGTTCAGATACAGTCAGTTTCTTACCAGTGCAATGTGGCTTCCCTGTGTCTCTTCTACAAATACTTTCATGGCTTCTGCTCCACTGAACTTAGCTCACTGGTGCCCCCTATATATAAATTTACTCGAGCCACAAGATTAGCAACCAGGTCCCACTCATCCTGCATCCTCTCTCTCATGCTCCTTTCTCCATCCACTCCACTCTCATCAGTATTCTCATCCTTCTCTTACCCACTTCCTGACGCTCCCTATAACCTGTCAATCTTTCTCCTAACTTTTCTCCTATGTAACCCCCTGCAAAACAGTGGCAGTGAAATGCTTTGCTTGGGGCGATGTGATTATAAAAAAAGAAATTCTATACTGTTATAATGTGGTTATAAAGCGGGGGATCAATTCTACATTACAATCAATATATAAACTGATCCCTCACTTTATGGCCACAGTCATCCTTCTCTTACCCACTTCCTGACACCTCCTATAACCTGTCAATCTTTCTCATAACTTTTCTCCTATGTAACCCCTGCAAAACAGTGGCAGTAAAATGCCTTGCTTGGGGTGATATGATAATTAAAAAAAAAAAAAAGTTGTGTTTCCGTCTGCGGACAGAGTGCAACTAAAAATATTTTCTGAGCAGTACCTGGTTTCAGGAAAGAGCTGTTTGCAGCAGTGCCTTCCTTATTGCACTCAAGATAGAGGATTGGTAGTAATACCGATGCCAGAGCAATCAATGGTTGAGGATGTTCGGCTATTTTTAGACCTGACCTAGGTGCATATACTTGGGCTCCCTGCATTAAACTGATTTTGTGTTACATCCTGCCAGTGTGGGGCGGCAAGAAATTAAAATCTCTTCTCAGCCTTCTGGCTAAGATCAAAGTGTTCCATCAGCTTTGATTTACCATTCTCCACTTCTATCTTCCATTCATTCTTTATTTCTTTTATTTTCTCACTGAAACTAAGTAGTGTCCTTTCTCCACTTTCCATTTGATCAAAATGGAATAGTTCATTATTTATAAGGTATTAGCAGGGCGTAACAGTCGTGCAAACTAACTGTGGGACAAGCACAAAAAGAGCTGTTTCCCTTTCGGAAACAGATGCAGCCCATTTAAATCTGGAGTCATAAAAATACTTCTTATTCTTCAGATAAGAAGTATCTTCTTGTATCACGTCCTGCCAGTGTGGGTCTGCAAGAAAATAAAATCTCTTCTTGGCTTTCTGACTAAAATCAACGTGTCGTATACGTACCTATCAACTTATCTTGAGTCTCTATCTCCACTTCAATTTTCCATTTTTACTTTATTGCTTTCATTTTCTCACTGAAACTAAGTAGGGTCCTTTCCTAAATGGAATACTTCATTATTTACACAGGGCGTAATGATCATGTAAACTAACAAAGTGTGGGTCAAGTACAACTATAATAGGATGATTTTAAAACTGTCTCGTTAAGCAATACTTCAATTTGTAAATAACAATTTTTTGTCTTACCTCCGAGATGAACAAATCCATCACCCTGCAGGCCAGGGACAGTGGCAGACTGGTTGCAAATAGCGTTAAAAACCAGGAGGAGGCATACATTGATGTGTGAAATCCTTGTGTTTGGAAATGGAGGTGAAGATCGGGTAGAAGCTCCTGGAACCAACAAGAAACAGGAATGGTTAAAAAAAACAACTTTTTAAACTGTAAATTTTAAATTTCATCAACTTTCTAACAGAAAGTCTAGAGTATAGGCATTTCCAGTATAGAAAAACGACAATCTTGAATTAAAAACTCAGCCACCTGAAGACACGTAAATAAAATCATGATAGATTTCAATAGGTGATCCTATTGGTGAGGACAATTACCCAAGTGATTTTTACACCAATGGGTGTTAGGCGTATGGAAGGATGAATGATGATAGATGGCTATTTGCTATGTAGGAAGAAAGTGTTGATACCAACATGTGTGGTCGAACATGGATCTCCAGTTAACAAACGTAATCTTTGAATGAATTGTACTACTGGGATCATGTGTCCATAAATATTTAGTATATAAGGCACTTAGATAGAAATCTAAGTGTGTTCTGTATTGTCTATCATTGAAGAAATTGTTTCTGTGTGAATTACTCGAAGGTATCCTGAGAGCTTATTGTATATTATTGAAAGGATATGCTTAGTAGATTGATTTTAATACAAAGATACCCAAAATATTATCCAGGATGTTTTTTTTACATCAACAGGCATTGGGACCAAGGAAAGATGAATGACTATAGATGGTTATTATTATTATTAGTATTATTATTACTCGAAGGAGTAAATACCCTGAAACTTATTGTATATTATTCGAAGGATATGCTTAGTAGATTGATTTTATGCAAAGATACCAAAATATTATCAGGATGTTTTTTACATCAACAGGCATTGGGACCAAGGAAAGGCAGGAATGACTATAGATGGTTATTATTATTATTAGTATTATTATTACTCGAAGGTATCCTGAGAGCTTATTGTATATTATTCGAAGGATATGCTTAGTAGGTGATTTTATGCAAAGAATACCAAAATATTATCCAGGATGTTTTTTACATCAACAGGCATTGGGACCAAGGAAAGACGAATGACTATAGATGGTTATTATTATTATCAGTATTATTATTATTACTCGAGAGAATTATCCTGAGAGCTTATTGTATATTATTCGAAGGATATGCTTAGTAGATTGATTTTATGCAAAGATACCAAAATATTATCAGGATGTTTTTTACATCAACAGGCATTGGGACCAAGGAAAGACGAATGACTATAGATGGTTATTATTATTATTAGTATTATTATTACTCGAGAGAATTATCTGAGAGCTTATTGTATATTGTCGAAGGATATGCTTAGTAGATTGATTTTATGCAAAGATACCAATATTGCTCCAGGATGTTTTACATCAACAGGCATTAAGGACCAAGGAAAGATGAATGACTATATTATTATTACTATTATTATTAGTATTATTATTACTCAAGAGAATTATCCTGAGAGCTTATTGTATATTATTCGAAGGATATGCTTAGTAGATTGATTTTATGCAGATACCAAAATATTATCCAGGATGTTTTTTACATCAACAGGCATTGGGATAAAGGAAAGACGAATGACTATAGATGGTTATTATTATTATTAGTATTATTATTACTCGAAGGAGTATCCTGAGTGCTTGTGTATATTATTCGAAGGATATGCTTAGTAGATTGATTTTATGCAAAGATACCAAAATATTATCAGGATGTTTTTACATCAACAGGCATTGGGACCAAGGAAAGACGAATGACTATAGATGGTTATTATTATTATTATTAGTATTATTATTACTCGAAATTATCCTGAAGCTTATTGTATATTATTCGAAGGATATGCTTAGTAGATTGATTTTATGCAAAGATACCAAGAGTAATATAGGATGTTTTTTACATCAGCAGGCATTTAGGACCAAGGAAAGACGAATGACTATATTATTATTACTATTATTATTAGTATTATTATTACTCGAAATTATCTGAGCTTATTGTATATTATTCGAAGGATATGCTTAATAGATTGATTTTATGCAAAGATACCAAAATATTATCAGGATGTTTTACATCAACAGGCATTGGGACCAAGGAAAGACGAATGACTATAGATGGTTATTATTATTATTAGTATTATTATTACTCGAAATTATCCTGAGAGCTTATTGTATATTATTCGAAGGATATGCTTAGTAGATTGATTTTATGCAAAGATACCAAAATATTATCCAGGATGTTTTTTTTTACATCAACGGGCATTGGGACCAAGGAAAGACGAATGACTATAGATGGTTATTATTATTATTAGTATTATTATTACTCGAGAGAATTATCTGAGAGCTTATTGTATATTATTGAAGGATATGCTTAGTAGATTGATTTTATGCGAAGATACCAAAATATTATCCAGGATGTTTTTTTTTTACATCAACAGGCATTGGGACCAAGGAAAGACGATGACTATAGATGGTTATTATTATTATTAGTATTATTATTACTCGAGAGAATTATCCTGAGCTTATTGTATATTATTCGAAGGATATGCTTAGTAGATTGATTTTATGCAAAGATACCAAAATATTATCCAGGATGTTTTACATCAACAGGCATTGGGACCAAGGAAAGACGAATGACTATAGATGGTTATTATTATTATCAGTATTATTATTACTGAGAGGGTATCTGAGAGCTTATTGTATATTATTCGAAGGATACTTGGCAGATTGATTTTATGCAAAGATACCAAAATATTATCCAGGATGTTTTTTACATCAACAGGCATTGGGACCAGAAAGACGAATGACTATTTTATTATTACTATTATTATTAGTATTATTATTACTCGAGAGAATTATCCTGAGAGCTTGTATATTATTCGAAGGATATGCTTAGTAGATTGATTTTATGCAAAGATACCAAAATATTATCAGGATGTTTTTTACATCAACAGGCATTGGGACCAAAGGAAAGACGAATGACTATAGATGGTTATTATTATTATTAGTATTATTATTACTCGAGAGAATTATCCTGAGAGCTTATTGTATATTATTCGAAGGATATGCTTAGTAGATTGATTTTATGCAAAGATACCAAAATATTATCAGGATGTTTTACATCAACAGGCATTGGGACCAAGGAAAAGACGAATGACTATAGATGGTTATTATTATTATCAGTATTATTATTACTCGAGAGAATTATCCTGAGCTTATTGTATATTATTCGAAGGATATGCTTAGTAGATTGATTTTATGCAAAGATACAAAATATTATCCAGGATGTTTTTTACATCAGCAGGCATTGGGACTAGGAAAGACGAATGACTATATTATTATTATTATTATTATTATTACTCGAGAGAATTATCCTGAGCTTATTGTATATTATTGAAGGATATGCTTAGTAGATTGATTTTATGCAAAGATACCAAAATATTATCCAGGATGTTTTTACATCAACAGGCATTGGGACCAGGAAAGGCAGTGTATATTATTATTACTATTATTATTAGTATTATTATTACTCGAGAGAATTATCCTGAGAGCTTATTGTATATTCGGAAGGATATACTTCAGTAGATTGATTTTATGCAAAGATACTTAAAATATTATCAGGATGTTTACATCAACAGGCATTGGGACCAAGGAAAGACGAATGACTATAGATGGTTATTATTATTATTCAGTATTATTATTGCTAGAAGGTATCCTGAGAGCTTATTGTATATTATTCGAAGGATATGCTTAGTAGATTGATTTTATGCAAAGATACCAAAATATTATCCAGGATGTTTTTTTTTACATCAACAGGCATTGGGACCAAGGAAAGACGAATGACTATAGATGGTTATTATTATTATTAAGTATTATTATTACTAAGAGAATTATCCTGAGAGCTGTGTATATTATTCGAAGGATATGCTTAGTAGATTGATTTTATGCAAAGATACAAAATATTATCCAGGATGTTTTTTACATCAACAGGCATTGGGACCAAGGGAAAGACGGAATGACTATAGATGAGTTATTATTATTATTATTAGTATTATTATTACTTTCAGAAGATTATCCTGAGAGCTTATTGTATATTATTCGAAGGATATGTAACAGAATTGATTTTATGCAAAGATACCAAAATATTATCCAGGATGTTTTTTACATCAACAGGCATTAGGACCAAGGAAGACGAATGACTATATTATTATTACTATTATTATTAGTATTATTATTACTCGAGAGAATTATCCTGAGGAAGCATTGCTTATTATTCGAAGGATATGCTTCGTAGATTGATTTTATGCAAAGATGCAAATATTATCCAGGATGTTTTTTTTACATCAGCAGGCATTGGGAGCAAGGAAGAGACGAATGACTAAAGATGGTTATTATTATTATTAGTATTATTATTACTCGAAGAATTATCCTGAGAGCTTATTGTATATTATTCGAAGGATATGCTTAGTAGATTGATTTTATGCAAAGATACCAAAATATTATCCAGGATGTTTTTTTTTACATCAACAGGCATTGGGACCAAGGAAAGACGAATGACTATAGATGGTTATTATTATTATTAGTATTATTATTACTCGAGAGAATTATCCTGAGAGCTTATTGTATATTATTCGAAGGATATGCTTAGTAGATTGATTTTATGCAAAGATACCAAAATATTATCCAGGATGTTTTTTTTTACATCCAGCAGGCATTGGGACCAAGGAAAGACGAATGACTATAGATGGTTATTATTATTATTAGTATTATTATTACTCGAGAGAATTATCCTGAGTGCTTATTGTATATTATTCGAAGGATATGCTTGAAATGGAATTGATTTTATGCAAAGATACCAAAATATTATCAGGATGTTTTACATCAACAGGCATTTGGGACCAGGAAGACGAGATGACTATAGATGGTTATTATTATTATTAGTATTATTATTACTCGAGGAATTATCCTGAGAGCTTATTATGTGTCGAAGGATATGCTTAATAGATTGATTTACAAAGATACCAAAATATTATCCAGGATGTTTTACATCAACAGGCATTGGGACCAAGGAAAGACGAATGACTATAGATGGTTATTATTATTATCAGTATTATTATTACTCGAGAGAATTATCATGAGAGCTTATTGTATATTATTCGAAGGATATGTAGTAGATTGATTTTATGCAAAGATACCAAATATTATCCAGGATGTTTTTTACATCAACAGGCATTGGGACCAGGAAAGACGAATGACTATATTATTATTACTATTATTATTAGTATTATTATTACTCGAGAGAATTATCCTGAGAGCTTATTGTATATTATTCGAAGGATATGCTTAGTAGATTGATTTTATGCAAAGATACCAAAATATTATCCAGGATGTTTTTACATCAACAGGCATTGGGAGCAAAGACGAATGACTATAGATGGTTATTATTATTATTAGTATTATTATTACTCGAATTATCCTGAGAGCTTATTGTATATTATTCGAAGGATATGCTTAGTGAATTGATTTTATGCAAAGATACCAAAATATTATCCAGGATGTTTTTTACATCAACAGGCATTGGGACCAAGGAAAGACGAATGACTATATTATTATTAGTATTATTATTAGTATTATTATTATTACTCGAAATTATCTGAGAGCTTATTGTATATTATTGAAGGATATGCTTAGTAGATTGATTTTATGCAAAGATACCAAAATATTATCCAGGATGTTTTTTACATCAACAGGCATTGGGACCAAGGAAAGACGAATGACTATATTATTAGTAGTATTATTATTAGTATTATTATTACCTGAGAGAATTATCCTGAGAGCTTATTGTATATTATTCGAAGGATATGTAGTAGATTGATTTTATGCAAAGATACCAAAATATTATCAGGATGTTTTTTACATCAACAGCATTGGGACCAAAGGAAGACGAATGACTATATTATTATTACTATTATTATTAGTATTATTATTACCGAGAAGATTATCCTGAGCTTATTGTATATTATTCGAAGGGATATGCTTGAATAGATTGATTTTATGCAAAGATGCAAATATTATCCAGGATGTTTTTGCATCAACAGGCATTGGGACCAAGGGAAAGACGAATGACTATATTATTATTACTATTATTATTAGTATTATTATTACTCGAAGAATTATCCTGAGAGCTTATTGTATATTATTCGAAGGATATGCTTAGTAGATTGATTTTATGCAAAGATACCAAAATATTATCAAGGATGTTTTTTTACATCAACAGGCATTGGGACCAAAGAAAGACGAATGACTATATTATTATTATTATTATTATTAGTATTATTATTACTCGAGAGAATTATCCTGAGAGCTTATTGTATATTATTCGAAGGATATGTCTTAGTAGATTGATTTTATGCAAAGATACCAAAATATTATCCAGGATGTTTTTTTTTTTACATCAGCAGGCATTGGGACCAAGAAAAGACGAATGACTATATTATTATTATTATTATTATTATTAGTATTATTATTACTCGAAAGTTATCCTGAGAGCTTATTGTATATTATTCGAAGGATATGCTTGGCCAGATTGATTTTATGCAAGAATGCCAAAATATTATCCAGGATGTTTTACATCAACAGGCATTGGGACCAAAGAAAGACGAATGACTATATTATTATTATTATTATTATTAGTATTATTATGAGAGAATTATCCTGAGAGCTTATTGTATATTATTCGAAGGATATGCTTAGTAGATTGATTTTATGCAAAAGATACCAAAATATTATCAGGATGTTTTTATCAACAGGCATTGGGACCAAGAAAGACGGGCAGAGCTATATTATTATTATTATTATTATTAGTATTATTATTACTCGAGAGAATTATCTAGGAGCTTATTGTATATTATTCGAAGGATATGCTTAGTAGATTGATTTTATGCAAAGATACCAAAATATTATCCAGGATGTTTTTTTTTACATCAACAGGCATTGGGAGCAAGAAAAGACGAATGACTATAGATGGTTATTATTATTATTATTATTATTATTACTCGAGAGAATTATCCTGAGAGCTTATTGTATATTATTCGAAGGATATGCTTAGTAGATTGATTTTATGCAAAGATACCAAAATATTATCCAGGATGTTTTTTTACATCAACAGGCATTGGGACCAAGGAAAGACGAATGACTATATTATTATTAGTATTATTATTAGTATTATTATTACTCGAGAGAATTATCCTGAGAGCTTATTGTGTGTCGAAGGATATGCTAGTAAGATTGATTTTATGCAAAGATACCAAAATATTATCAGGATGTTTTTTACATCAACAGGCATTGGGACCAAGGAAAGACGAATGACTATATTATTATTACTATTATTATTAGTATTATTATTACTCGAAGAGAATTATCCTGAGAGCTTATTGTATATTATTCGAAGGATATGCTTAGTAGATTGATTTTATGCAAAGATACCAAAATATTATCCAGGATGTTTTTTACATCAACAGGCATTGGGAGCAAGGAAAAGACGAATGACTATATTATTATTACCTATTATTATTAGTATTATTATTACTCGAGAGAATTATCCTGAGAGCTTATTGTATATTCGAAGGATATGTAAGTAGATTGATTTTATACACAAGATACAAATATTATCCAGGATGTTTTCACATCAACAGGCATTGGGACCAGGAAGACGAATGACTATAGATGGTTATTATTATTATTAGTATTATTATTACTCGAGAGAATTATCCTGAGAGCTTATTGTATATTATTCGAAGGATATGCTTAGTAGATTGATTTTATGCAAAGATACCAAATATTATCCAGGATGTTTTACATCAACAGGCATTGGGACCAAGGAAAGATGAATGACTATAGATGGTTATTATTATTATTAGTATTATTACTCGAAGATTATCCTGAGAGCTTATTGTAAATTATTTGAAGGATATGCTTGGTAAGAATTGATTTTATGCAAAGATACCAAAATGTTATCCAGGATGTTTGTCAACAGGCATTGGGACAGGAAAGACGAATGACTATAGATGGTTATTATTATTATTAGTATTATTATTACTCGAGGGAATTATCCTGAGAGCTTATTGTATATTATTCGGGAAGGATATGCTTAGTAGATTGATTTTATGCAAAGATACCAAAATATTATCCAGGATGTTTTTTACATCAACAGGCATTGCGGACCAAGGAAAGACGAATGACTATAGATGGTTATTATTATTATTAGTATTATTATTATAAGAGAATTATCTAGAGAGAGCTTATTGTATATTATTCGAAGGATATGCTTGGTAGATTGATTTTATGCAAAGAATACCAAATATTATCCAGGATGTTTTTAAATCAACAGGCATTGGGACCAAGGAAAGACGAATGACTATATTATTATTATTATTATTATTATTATTATTACTCGAGAGAAATTATCCTGAGAGCTTATTGTAAATTATTCAAAGGATATGCTTAGTAGATTGATTTTATGCAAAGATACCAAAATATTATCCAGGATGTTTTTTACATCAACAGGCATTGGGACCAAGGAAGACGAATGACTATAGATGGTTATTATTATTATTAGTATTATTATTACTCGAGAGAGAATTATCCTGAGGCTTATTGTATATTATTCGAAGGATATGCTTAGTAGATTGATTTTATGCAAAAGGCCACCAAAATATTATCCAGGATGTTTTTTACATCAACAGGCATTGGGACCAAGGAAAGACGAATGACTATATTATTATTACTATTATTATTAGTATTATTATTACTCGAGAGAATTATCACAAGGCTTATTTATGTATTATTCGAAGGATATGCTTAATGAATTGATTTTATACCAAAGATACCAAAATATTATCCAGGATGTTTTTTACATCAACAGGCATTGGGACCAAGGAAGACGAATGACTATAGATGGTTATTATTATTAATGGTATTATTATTATAAGAGAATTATCCTGAGAGCTTATTGTATATTATTCGAAGGATATGCTTAGTAGATTGATTTTATGCAAAGATACCAAAATATTACTCAGGATGTTTACATCAACAGGCATTGGGACCAAGGAAAGACGAATGACTATAGATGGTTATTATTATTATTAGTATTATTATTCTTTCAATTATCCTGAGAGCTTATTGTATATTATTCGAAGGGGATATGCTTAGTAGATTGATTTTATGCAAAGATACCAAAATATTATCCAGGATGTTTTTTTTTTACATCAACAGGCATTAGGGACCAAGGAAAGACGAATGACTATAGATGGTTATTATTATTATTAGTATTATTATTACTCGAGAGAATTATCCTGAGAGCTTATTATATTATTCGAAGGATATGTATTCAGATTGATTTTATGCAAAGATACCAAAATATTATCCAGGATGTTTTTACATCAACAGGCATTGGGGACCAAGGAAAGACGAATGACTATAGATGGTTATTATTATTATCAGTATTATTATTACTCGAGAGAATTATCCTGAGAGCTTATTGTATATTATTCGGGGATATGCTTAGTAGATTGATTTTATGCAAAGATACCAAAATATTATCAGGATGTTTTTTACATCAACAGGCATTGGGACCAAGGAAAGACGAATGACTATTTTATTATTACTATTATTATTAGTATTATTATTACTCGAAGAATTATCCTGAGAGCTTATTGTCATATTATTAGAAGGATATGCTTAGTGAATTGATTTTATGCAAAAAGAATGCAAAAATATTATCCAGGATGTTTTTACATCAACAGGCATTGGGACCAAGGAAAGACGAATGACTATAGATGGTTATTATTATTATTAGTATTATTATTATAGAAGGAATTATCCTGAGAGCTTGTGTATATTATTCGAAGGATATGCTTAGTAGATTGATTTTATACCAAAGATACCAAAATATTATCCAGGATGTTTTTTTACATCAGCAGGCATTGGGACCCAAGGAAGAACGAATGACTATATTATTATTAGTATTATTATTAGTATTATTATTACTCGAGAGAATTATCCTGAGAGCTTATTGTATATTATTGAAGGGATATGCTTAGTGAATTGATTTTATGCAAAGATACCAAAATATTATCCAGGATGTTTTTACATCCATGTGAGCATGGGACCAAGGAAAACGAATGACCTTTATATTATTATTAGTATTATTATTAGTATTATTATTACTCGAGAGAATTATCCTGAGAGCTTATTGTATATTATTCGAAGGATATGTAGTAGATTGATTTTATGCAAAGATACCAAAATATTATCCAGGATGTTTTTTTTTTTTACATCAACAGGCATTGGGACCAAGGAAAGGCAGTGACTATATTATTATTACTATTATTATTAGTATTATTATTACTCGAGAGAATTATCCTAGGAGAGCTTGTGTATATTATTCGAAGGATATGCTTAGTAGATTGATTTTATGCAAAGATACCAAAATATTATCCAGGATGTTTTTGCATCAACAGGCATTGGGACCAAGGAAAGACGAATGACTATATTATTATTACTATTATTATTAGTATTTATTATTACTCGAGAGAATTATCCTGAGAGCTTATTGGCATATTATTCGAAGGATATGTAGTAGATTGATTTTATGCAAAGATACCAAAATATTATCCAGGATGTTTTTTTTTTACATCAACAGGCATTGGGACAAAGAAAGACGAATGACTATATTATTATTATTATTATTATTGGTATTGTTACTCGAAGAATTATCCTGAGAGCTTATTGTATATTATTCGAAGGATATACTTAGTAGATGATTTTATGCAAAGATACCAAAATATTGTCAGGGATGTTTTTTTACATCAACAGGCATTGGGACCAAAGAAAGACGAATGACTATATTATTATTATTATTATTATTATTAGTATTATTATTACTCGAGAAATTATCCTGAGAGCTTATTGTATATTATTCGAAGGATATACTTAGTAGATTGATTTTATGCAAAGATACAAATATTATCCAGGATGTTTTTTTACATCAACAGGCATTGGGACCAAAGAAAGACGAATGACTATATTATTATTATTATTATTATTATTATTATTACTCGAGAATTATCCTGAGAGCTTATTGTATATTATTCGAAGGATATGCTTAGTAGATTGATTTTATGCAAAGATACCAAAAATATTATCCAGGATGTTTTTTTTTTTACATCAACAGGCATTGGGACCAAAGAAAGACGAATGACTATATTATTATTATTATTATTATTAGTATTATTATTATAAATTATCCTGAGAGCTTATTGTATATTCGAAGGATATGCATAGTGAATTGATTTTATGCAAAGATACCAAATATTATCCAGGATGTTTTTACATCAACAGGCATTGGGAGCAAGGAAAGACGAATGACTATAGATAGTTATTATTATTATTAGTATTATTATTACTCGAGAGAATTATCCTGAGAGCTTATTGTATATTATTCGAAGGATATGTAGTAGATTGATTTTATGCAAAGATACCAAAATATTATCCAGGATGTTTTTTACATCAACAGGCATTTGGGACCAAGGAAAGACGAATGACTATATTATTATTAGTATTATTATTAGTATTATTATTACTCGAGAGAATTATCCTGAGCTTATTGTATATTATTCGAAGGATAATAGCAGTAGATTGATTTTATGCAAAGATACCAAAATATTATCCAGGATGTTTTTTTTTACATCAACAGGCATTGGGACAAGGAAAGACGGACGACTATATTATTATTACTATTATTATTAGTATTATTATTACTCGAAATTATCCTGAGAGCTTATTGTATATTATTCGAAGGATATGCTTAGTAGATTGATTTTATGCAAAGATACCAAAATATTATCAGGATGTTTTTACATCAACAGGCATTAGGAGCAAGGAAAGACGGACGGCTATATTATTATTACTATTATTATTAGTATTATTATTACTCGAGAGAATTATCCTGAGAGCTTGTGTATATTATTCGAAGGATATACTTAGTAGATTGATTTTATGCAAAGATACCAAAATATTATCCAGGATGTTTTTCACATCAATAGGCATTGGGACCAAGGAAAGACGAATGACTATAGATGGTTATTATTATTATTAGTATTATTATTACTCGAGAGAATTATCCTGAGAGCTTATTGTATATTATTCGAAGGATATGCTTAGTAGATTGATTTTATGCAAAGATACCAAAATATTATCCAGGATGTTTTTGTCAACAGGCATTGGGACCAAGGAAAAGAGATGAATGACTATAGATGGTTATTATTATTAGTATTATTACAAAGAGAATTATCCTGAGAGCTTATTGTAAATTATTTGAAGGATATGCTTAGTAGATTGATTTTATGCAAAGATACCAAAATATTATCCAGGATGTTTTTTTTTTACATCAACAGGCATTGGGACCAAGGAAAGACGAATGACTATAGATGGTTATTATTATTATTAGTATTATTATTACTCGAGGGAATTATCCTGAGAGCTTATTGTATATTATTCGAAGGATATGCTTAGTAGATTGATTTTATGCAAAGATACCAAAATATTATCCAGGATGTTTTTTTTACATCAACAGGCATTGGGACCAAGGAAAGACGAATGACTATAGATGGTTATTATTATTATTAGTATTATTATTACTCGAGAGAATTATCCTGAGAGCTTATTGTATATTATTCGAAGGATATGCTTAGTAGATTGATTTTATGCAAAGATACCAAAATATTATCCAGGATGTTTTTTTTTAAATCAACAGGCATTGGGACCAAGGAAAGACGAATGACTATATTATTATTATTATTATTAGTATTATTATTACTCGAGAGAATTATCCTGAGAGCTTATTGTAAATTATTCAAAGGATATGCTTAGTAGATTGATTTTATGCAAAGATACCAAAATATTATCCAGGATGTTTTTTTTTACATCAACAGGCATTGGGACCAAGGAAAGACGAATGACTATAGATGGTTATTATTATTATTAGTATTATTATTACTCGAGAGAATTATCCTGAGAGCTTATTGTATATTATTCGAAGGATATGCTTAGTAGATTGATTTTATGCAAAGATACCAAAATATTATCCAGGATGTTTTTTTTTTACATCAACAGGCATTGGGACCAAGGAAAGACGAATGACTATAGATGGTTATTTGTTATCTAGGACGTACGTATCGATACTGACATGTGGTCGAACATGGATCTTCAGGCAACAAACATAACCACTGAATGAATTGTGCTACTAGAATCACGTGACTATAAATATTTAGTATATAAAACATTCACACAGAAGTTTGAATGCATTTGGTGTTGTGCGTCATTGAAGAGATTGTTTCTGAGTGAATTGAGAGAATTATTCCAAGAGTATTATTGTGTATTATTTAGTTGCTATATTAACAATATAAATCTTTTGAGCTTAGTGGGTGTTGAGCAAATGCAAATGTGCCTGAGCAGGCGTCTGCAACAAGGATTGGCTAGCCGCACTAGTTAACAGGTATGCTCGAATTCGTACAACCAGCTACTATCAAAAATGGTTAGCACAACCTTTTTACTCTTGTGGAACACTTGAAATAGGAATTTTGAACTGAACCCTTCATTACAATCACTGGGGTATATCATTTTCATTCTTTTGTGTGAAGTCTTTTTTGGTAGTCATGAGTTATCTCCCCTCTAACCCAACTCCCTAAGTTACTTGTTCATCAATGCTGTAGCCTGGTATTGAACTCACAACTCTTTGAGTCAAGTCACTAAAGCTAACCAATTTCTATATCCACTTGGCCATGTGTCCTTAAAGAGTTGTGAGTTCAATACCAGGCTACAGCTGTGGCGAACAAGTAAGTTAGTGTTGGGTTAGATGGAGGTAACTCATGACTAGCAAAAAATACTTCACACAAAAGAATGAGAATGATATACCTTAGTGATTGTAATGAAGGGTTCGGTTCAAAATTTCTAGCACCTGAAGAAGGCCAGAGCGTACAACGGCCGAAATGTCGTACAAATGGCAACAAAGAAAAATAGTTTGAATAATGTAAATAGTTGCAGAAGCCTATGGTACTGGGGAACATCAGTTGCAAAACACATGTCCTGTCCACCCATTAGTGAAGATGGTTTCACACTGATGTCATATAAACATTGCCAAATACATTAGTATAATTTTAAATAACATAAGAGGTTGAAGCCTTTAATACAATAACCAAGTTTTTAGTAAAATTAAAATATAAAATTCAATAAAAATTATTCAAAATGTCATTAGTCTATTTATCACTGTTTCTTGTGGAACCCCTAGGCTTCCAGGGAAACAGCAGTGGATAAATGCAGGGTTAGCAGCTTGGAACGAGAAATGGATATACCCATTATGTCCACTTTTGCACAAATACCCTTGGGAAAGGTATGAATCCACCTCTTCTACCTCCAGCTATGGGTTAAATAGCAAACTAGACTAGTTTCTCTAGAAGTCTAGGAAAATGAAAACTGTAAATTCAAAACTGAGACCCCTGAAGCTATACAAAAATAGTTTGGTATGGGGTGGCGACAACAAGATGTTATTTTTAGTGGGTACACATATTTGAGTTGCTATCTGATTTTTACATATTTTTTAAACAGTGAAATTAATAACAACCAATGTAGATTGAGAAGTCCTATTAAAGAAAGATTGGGCCTCTAACAGGAATTGAACTTGTATCCCTTTTCCCATCCGGAATTTCTATAGCTGAAACGAATTTTTTTTTTTTTTTTTTTTTTAATCATCTCACCCCAAGCAAGGCATTCCACTGCCACTATTGCGCATGGGGCTACATAGGGGAAGGTAAAGAGAAGGAGTGGATAGACATAGGGAATGTCAGGAGAAAGGTGACAGATGAGTAAGGATAGCGAGGATGAGGGTCGGGCAGATGGGAAGAGTGCTTGATAGAATGGGAGCAGGTTAGTGTGTTAGGAGGTGTGTATTGACCTTACATTTAAACTCCTGGAGATTGTAGCCGTCGGGGAAGCAATCGTTTGGAAGAGAATTCCACAGCCGGGAAGTGCGAGGAAAGAAACTGTTGGAGTAGAAGTTACGGCTACATTTCATCGGTTTCACTGCAAAAGGGTGGGATCTAGTTGCTAATCTAGTATCTCGTGCAAATTTGTATTTAGGGGGCACCAGTGATCTAAGTTCATCGGAGCAGAAGCCGTGAAAGTATTTATAGAAGAGACACAGGGAAGCCACGTCCCGACGGTGGGAGA
The DNA here is from genome assembly GCA_037127315.1 of Ascarosepion bandense. Lineage (NCBI taxonomy): Eukaryota > Metazoa > Mollusca > Cephalopoda > Sepiida > Sepiidae > Ascarosepion > Ascarosepion bandense. The sequence goes on from JBBBDQ010001090.1 coordinate 1,215,869, forward strand.
GAGACTGCAGGCGGTCTGCCAAGTCGGCATCTATCACATTACAGACCCTCCTCTGAACCTTATCGAGAAGCCCGAATTAATAATTTAATAAAAAATAATAAACAAAATCAAAGATGTGAACTTCAAATAATATAATGATAATTCCTCATTCTAAAAATTCAGACAATTAGAACAAGTTTTTAATTTCTTAGTCCAGGCAGCACTAATTTTGCAAGAAAACAAATTTAAAAAATTTTATTTTAAGGTTCACCCTGTACAAGACCTGGGGGCCCACTCGGGGTAGAGAGTTATATTAAGAGGCAGTATATATAGATAGGAGAAGAGGATAATGGTTAACACTAAACTTGAAAAGTTTAAGATTGTAGTGATCGAGGAAACATCCTCTTGGGAGTCGATTCTACAAGACTTCGCTTTGTGGGAAGAAGCTGTTTCAGTGGAACCTACTTCTCACTGACGGAATATGGAGAGAATATGGGTGGTTTGTTACCATACAGGTTGCATGGTGGGGGGACCTAGTCATGAAATTTGAAACCAAGGAATGGAGTTCATCTGAGCACTTTCCACAAAAGCAGCAACAGAGCAATGAAGAGCTCACCACATCCTGCCTGTGAGAGAGAGTTTGAAGTGGGGAGAATAATTTGTTACCCACAAGGACTTGTAGGGAGATGGCAGTGTTTCTGCTTGGAAAAATAAGTTTCAGTGCAAAGAAGAATCTGCAATATAATTAATTCTGACTTGGCAGTCCACCTTCAGTTACATTCTCCCCAATGTAATATGGCTTCCCTCTGTCTTTTCTACAAATATATTTATGACAACTGCTCTGATGCACTTTTTGCCCTGATACCCCAACCACATGTATGTACTCTTCTACTCTGACAGTTTCTTTTCTCACACTTCTTATTTGTGGAACTCACTTCCATTTGCTTGTTTCCTTGATAGCTACAATCTCCAAAAGTTTAAATGCAACATCCTTTCTTTGGCATATTCTGTACCTTTTTTATTCTTTCTCTGTAACTACCTGCTCACCAGTGGTATTTCTGCCTTGCCTGGGGTGAAATGATTTTTTTAAAAATAAATAAATGAAAAAAATATATGGGAATCTGCTTCAAATTACTCAAAAAGAGGACTTTTTAAAAGTATTTTTTGAAGTTACTTTTTTTCTTAAAAGCCAGATATTCTATGACTAACCTGAATGAGGCATTCCAGTTGATACATACAAAGACCCAGCTCTGCCATACTTGGCTTAAATAACTCCCGCAAACGATATTCTTGCATCAGAGTTACCAAGACAGCAAAAGCCTCTTCTTCAGGCATCTGGAAAAAAAAAACAAAAAAAAACAGTAGATGATAATGGTACCTTGTGTGATTGTTATCAATTACAAAAAAAAAAAAAAAACAGAAAAGAAAATAGAGAACAAAAGCCTGAAAATGAGACTGAAAGCATTGTTGTATAACCATGAAGAAGGCTGAAGTGTAGAGCAGTCGAAATGTGATAAAAACATTGAAGAAGATACAAGATGAAGACAACAAAGATAAAGAAACTGGTCTAAAATCCTCATTGTATAACAGTAACAGGATGAAGAAGGCTGAAATATTGCGATAAAGACAGCACTGATAGGGAAACTGGACAAAAAAAATCATTGTAAAATAGTAACAAGATGAGGAAGGTTGGAGAGTAGAATGGCTGAAATATCATGATAAAAACAACAATGATGAGGAAACTGGTCTAAGTAGAATCATTGTATTATAGTAACAGTATGAAGAAAACTGGAGAGTGGAATGGCTGAAATATTGTAATAAAAATAAATTCGTCCTTGCAATGAGTACTGTTGCCATATCTGGTTGCCATATCTTGCTACTTATCTCAGGGTTCTGAACAAAATCCAAAGAAGAATCTGCAACGTTATCAATCCAGATTTAGCAGCTGGACTTTAGCCACTTTCTCACTGATGGAATGGGGCACTCCGCTGCCTTTTCTACAAATATATTCCCGGCTTCTGCTTTGATGAGCTTCCCTGGTGCCCTGACCACAGGAATTTACTTGTGCTACAAGACTGGCATTTAGGTTCCACCCTTTTACTATCTACTTGATTACCATCTTTCTCCTATCCTTTCTTTAACATACTCTGTACTTTTTTCCTTTTCTATTATTTTAACCCACTGCACACTAGTGGCAGTCTCACCTTGCTTGGGGTGAAATGATTATATAAAAAATTTAAAAAAAAACAAAAAAACATGAGGAAGGCTGGAGAGTAGAATGGCTGAAATATTGTGATAAAAACAACAAAAATAAGGAAACTAGTCCAAAAGATCATTGTATAATATTAACAGCATCAAAATGGTTGGAGAGTATTATGGTTGGAATATTGAGATAAAAACAACAAATATGAGGAAACTGGTACAAAAAGAATCATTGTGTAATAGTGACAACATGAGGAAGGCTGGAGAGTAGAATGGCTGAAATATTGTGATAAGGACAAGATGAGGAAAAAACTGTTATAGGAGAATCAATTATAATTGACTCCAAATCTTCCAACTTCCTTTTTGCTTGACCTCTGAAGAATACAAAAGAAAGAGTTAGAAATCCAAGAATTTCTGTTTTGTTTAATTATCAAGCCCTGAATCTTATTACAAGATCCTAAATAAAAAAAAATGTCTTTATTTAAGAGTTCTGTATGAACCAATTTGAAAATTTCTCAGACCTATTTCGTTTGGGTGTACGAATTAAACATCTAAAAAATTTATATAAGTTTGAAAGTTTGTCTAAATATGAAGGAAGAGTTTATAAATCGAATTTTGATAATATACTGTCTCTTAATAAATATAAAAGAAGTATGTTTCCCTTCTGCATCGTTTTAAACTTTCGTTTAGATTAAACGGTTTTCTGTTTAAATTCCTCCAAACAACTGTCAAATTGTGGTTTTTGATGATTGTCGTAAAAAAAAAAAAAAAATTAATGTCAATGTAAGGGAGACAACTCTCTGATATTAAAATTTGTTGGTGAAGTGCTTTTAAAAGGCACAAGTGCATTGTTTTTTTTGTGAAATGGGAAAATAGAAAAAAATGAAGAGCCTAACTGAACATACATCCTTTTATGAATAATAGAATAAAAAAAATAAATAAAAATAAAAATTGGGCTCTAACTATACAAAAAGTTTTGAATCAATATATTCTCTATGCCATCTTAGATATTGTGTCATTTAAAAAAATGTAAAAACATGGAGGGGGAGGGGAAATAATGTTGAGGAAAGCAACTCTAAAACTATGCAAAAATTTGAGTCATGACACACAAAAAAAGATCCTAAAATCAGTAAATACCAAAACTAAAAAGATCTTTTTCAGTTATTCATTTATGAATAAGTCCTGAATGTTTCATTAAAGTCCAACAAATATTTTGCAAGAAATTTCCTGGAAAAAAAAAAAAAATAGGTGCTAAAATACTAATTATAAATTTTTAAATATATAGAAAAAAAAGGAAAAAAAAAAAAGATCTTTAACCAAAGTTTACAAATATACTAAAAGGGATTGAAAAATTTAAGAAAATAATAAAAATATATTTTGGTCTTTCCTCTTAATAATAACGAACATTTTGATTATGTCATAGTGGAACATCCTAGCATACCCCATAATGGAATGATCTAGTCTATAAAGGACAGTGACAAGCTGAACTAGAGGCGAACTGTAAGAGGCATACATCATAGGCGAAGACATTCTCTACTTGATAGAATATTCCACTCCTATTCAGTTGATTGCTGTTGTATAATTGTATTCATATAATAAATCCCTGCTATTTATTTCCCGTGTAAAGTATCATTCTTACACTTATTTTTCACTGATATTCCTTTGGGGATTGATCAGATTATAACACATGGACATGAGCAGTTATTGGGTGTGAAGGAATTAGAAAACAAATTTTGCTAAGGAATAAGGGTAGCAGAAGAGTAATCAAGAGGATGTTAGAAAGCAATTGACATTGCATTTAAGTTTTGGATGACTAAAGTTGGCAGGGGGGGGGCGGAGTAGAGTTTCACAAGTGGGAAGTACTGTAGCATTTGGGGAGCTGATTAATGTTTCTTTGATTCGGCCTTGTGTCAGACTTAACCAAACTCCCTACAGCTTACAAGTTTTATGCAGAGTTATAATCATCAGAAGGTTGGAAGATGTGGAATTGTGTGGAATAGCATAAGAAGAATAAAATATACATTTTGCATTTTAAAATAGAAAGTTATTAAAAAGAACGACTAACATAAGTTATAGGAGTTAATGCGCCTTTAGAAACATTATTAAGATGTTAAGGGTAGAGTTTGTATGTGTGTCTTTGCTGCTCTCATCTTTCAGTCTCTGATGCTGCTAAATCATTTATATATCCTTTTGAATTTTGCACTGGATCACTAAGTCCTTTCAAGTTTACAAGTCACCCCCATTGGTCAAAAATCATTTTAACACCTACTTGCGAAATTTGGGTTAAGCACATGGTCAATCCTTTTTCTATTTGGGGAAAACCAGGATTTCACACATCATTGTGAATTTGTGTAAAAGTGAAAAAGAGAGTTGATTTTAATTAATTTCTACAGTACAAGAAAAAAACTGTTATAAAAAAACTTACAATTACGTTTAACCAATTCAACAGAATATTGGTGAGAACTTGTTGCCTATCTAAGCAGTCAGTTGGTTAAGTGCTATACATGATACACGTTTAGATGATCATGTTTTGAAAGTGACATGACTGATTAGGCAGAAGATTTCCTCTGCAGTAGGTTACTATTACTTTTTGCATTAGATGGGTTGCCAACCAAGGCTATAGAACCCAATCTGTCCTGCTATTTAACCCATAGGTGGGGTGATAAGCAGTGAATTAGTACCTTTCCAGGGGTATTTGCATGTAAGTGAATGCAAAGAATTCAAATGGGACTCAAACTCAGTTCTGATTTCTTTTTCTGAGTCGATATTCATTGTGCCTCAAACTGTCTAGTACTGCGCTTAAATTCATAAAGTCTAGATATTCAGGCAAAGAGCTTACCCGAACAGTTGCCATGGAAGTATTTATAGAAAAGTCACAGGGGAGCAACTTTACAGTGTGGGAAAGTGATTGAAATTGAGATGCCAGATCAAAACCAATAATATTGCTGATTCTTTTTCGGATTTTATCAAGGATCTCTAGATATATAGAAGGAGCACCAGATCATATGTAGCAGCAATATTCTAAGCATGGCTGAATGGTAAACTTATTGATATGTAAGATAGATTCTGGGGAGAAAAATTGTATAACATGACACAGTGAAACAGCTTTTTTAACAGCAGATGTAGTAATGGATTCAATATAGTTTTCCCATTTCATGGCAGCTGAGAATGTTAGCCCAAGAAGCTGCAACGAGTTACTCTCATGATGGTTAGCATCAGCCATGCTGATGGAAGGCAGAAAGGGGTCTCTCAAAGGATTAATAAAAAGCCATTTAGTTTTGAGGTCATTCAAATTAACAAGCCATCGTTTGCTGGACTTAACAACAGCAGTTTTAAGAGGTAAAATTAGCAAGACATTGTGTGCCCCAGTTAACAACTGCAGTTTTAGATGTGTTAAAATTAGCAAGCCATCGTTTGCCCCAGTTAACAACTGCAGTTTTAGATGTGTTAAAATTAGCAAGCAATCGTTTGCCCCAGTTAACAACTGCAATGTTAGATGTGTAAAAATTAGCAAGCCATCATTTGCCCCAATAAACAACTGACTCATATGTGAAATAGACAATCCACTGTTATTTTTATCTTAAAAAATGGGTATAACATCTATCGGTCTGCATATTCACATTAGAGAAATAGTAATGAAAAATGTACAAGAAAAATAACAGCTTTTTTAACAGCAGATGTAGTAATGGATTCAATATAGTTTTCCCATTTCATGGCAGCTGAGAATGTTAGCCCAAGAAGCTGCAACGAGTTACTCTCATGATGGTTAGCATCAGCCATGCTGATGGAAGGCAGAAAGGGGTCTCTCAAAGGATTAATAAAAAGCCATTTAGTTTTGATGCTTTCTTAACAGGAGAAAAAGAATCTTGCTGAACTGTGACACACTTCATAGTTGGGTTTACAGCTCTATTATGTTGTTCCTGCACAATGATGGTGGTTAAGCAACATTGAGTCTGGTCAGTACCTAGATGGGTGACTGCTTCTGAATACTAGATACTGCAAGCTTGAATGTGCAGATGGTGTAATGGATAATGGTTAGGAATTGTTAATCGGAGAACTGATCTGGCATCTCAATTTCAATCATTTTCCCATTGCCGTAAAGTTGCTTTTCTATAAATACTTCCATGGTAAGAGTTTGGGTAAAATATTTGCCTGGATATCTAGACTTCATGAATTTATATATATACTAGCAGTATAGCCCGTCGTTGCTTAGGTGTAATGAAAGCTTTAAAACTAATCCATGGTCCTGGAGCTCGGACTCTTTGGATGTTGACACGAAAGACTAAAAAGCAATAGTTGTTTCCAGTTAAAGCAAAACCATAGACTGAAAGAAAAATGAATGGATGTAAGTCAAATTTTCATTTCCTGGTATCGATATCAAATAAGTTTTTTTCATCATAAACTGAATTTTGAAGGCTAAATAAGTCCTCTGAGTAAATGGTATCATGGCTGAGACTAAGAACTACAATTATACCTACTTAGAACGAAACCCGAAGCAAAAACTAAAATAAAAGGGCTGAAAAAAATACAGACATACAGGCAGATAAACAGACACACACAAACATCTTGCTTTTATATATATATATATATATATATATTATTGATTTTCTGCACTATTGCAAGAACTCCAACCTTGAAACTTCTGAATATCGTTTCTTATGTCTTTGTCTATGAGTTTATCAAATTTGATTAAAATTGGACCACTCCTTCTATAACCTGATTTTTTCATTAATCGATTTTCGATATTTATCGGGGGGTACCTCAACACAAAACCTAGCTAAGAACACTCGCAGATGCTTATAGTACAACTGTGTAAATTTTCAAGAAAATCGGTTCAGCCGTTTCGGAGTCTATAGGTAACGGACACACACACACACACACAAAGTTCCATTTATAAATAAGTTTAGATATGGACATAATTTCTGATCTCTCATTTAGTAAATTGTTTTGTTCTGGGAACAACATAATAGGTAACTTTTTCTCCTTACGCGCAAATACCCTTGGGAAAGGTATGAATTTATCTCTTCTTCCCCCAGCTATGGATTAATTAGTAAAACTCATATCACTAAATTATCATCTTCAAAAAAATTCTTACAATCTAAAAATATTTTTTAACTTTAAATAACCAGCTGCAAATGGCTGATAGGTTGTAAAAAAATGAATGAATCAATCAATCAATCAATCTTTGTAGCTAAGCGGTAAAGCACCCAAGATCAAACAGTGCTTTTTCCTACAAAAGAAGATACAGATTCAATCTTTCCCTGCTAGAGAGCATATTTTCTAGATTTCTAAAATACAACAACAGTACTGATAGATTTCATATACTCAGTTTAATGTAAAAATAAAAAATGGGGTGTCTATAACAAATACAAGCATATACACTCCCACCTGACTATAATAACTGTTTGAAAAAATATATATATATTAGAATAAAGAAAAAGAACAAAATAGGAAATATATCTCAATCTAACATGTTTCACTTTTATTAAAGCTTCTTCAGAGACCGAGAGAAAAATGAAAAAATAACAAATGAGTTGAATATATGGATCGGAATCCGACAAGATGATAGAATAAAGAAAAAGAACAAAATAGGAAACGTATCTCAATCTAACATGTTTCACTTTTATTAAAGCTTCTTCAGAGACAAAGAGAAAAATGAAAAAATAACAAATGAGTTGAATATATGGATCGGAATCAGACAAGATGATAGAATAAAGAAAAAGAACAAAATAGGAAACGTATCTCAATCTAACATGTTCCAATTTTATTAAAGCTTCTTTAGAGACAAAGAGAAAATGAAAAAGATTTTCATAGAACGAATTAAAATAAAAAAATTTTACAAAGAGACAGTATATTAGTATGTTGTTTGGGGTTTGATTCTTATTGGTCAGTTATGAGTTGTGTATTAAAGCAATCCATGATTATTATTAAATCTATGTATGCATGGATGTATGTGTGTGTGTGTGTGTGTGTGTGTGTGTGTGGAAAATGTTTGTATGTGTATATAGAAACATATATTTAATTTATTTGTTTAAACATTATTTTTAATGGATATTCATATCTGGGTAAATGCTGTTTTGTATAATTAAACAGTACATTTATTTACATCTACTGGCCTGAATAATTAAGAAATCTTGTAACCCCTTGTGTTTTAGTGTCTTTACTCCCTTGAATGGGGTGATATGGATTAAAAATTGCCATGTCAATGGCTATGTACTGTTCTCCTGATTACTCTTTTCATCTTCCCATTTATTATTTATGATTTTTTCCCTAATTCTTTCACACCCTATAACCCCTTGTGTCTTAGTGGTTTTACTCCCTTGCACGAGATGATACCAATTAAATATATATATTAGTTAGTCTTTGGTCATAATTATATTAAACCAGTATACAGTTGTATTAAAAGTGTTCAATACATGTATATTGTAGAACTTTTTAATATTTTTCATTTGGAAATGAGTTATTTCGACGACCTAGGTTTCAACCTTTCATTATCTTCAGGTGATTTACAATAACTGATTTTTTTTGTTTTTCAAAGGCACAAACAGGGATTTTTTATGAACACCCAACCAGAATTTTCAAACAACAGAAAATTTTCAAGATTAAGGAGGATTATTTAAGGATCTTACAACACTTTCATCAAAATATGCATTTATATGGATTACATATGGACATAATTTTTCATTTAGTAATTTTTTTTCATTCTGGGAACAACATAATAGCTAACTTTTCCTCCTGGCCCAATCTGCATACATTGCTACCATGTATGGTTTGGCTATTTTTATTATACTCCAAGTTAGATCATGGTCTTTTCCATTTTTTAATTTTAAGTTCCACAGCCAGTTTTGTACAATTTTTGAAGTTTTCCAGTTTAAATGCAGATTTATGATTATTCCAACTGATTTTAAAACTGTCTGTAGCAGACCCCATTTAGGCTAGGACCCCTAAAGAGACAGATGCAATCTATATTTGACAGAAAAAATTAAAATTTTAAAATTTCAATATGAAATATACTCCTAAATAAACGAAGGGAGATCATAAGTATGTGTCGTCATAGAAATAAGATTTTTTTTTATAATCATATCACCCCGAGCAAGGCGGTAATGCCACTGATGTGCAGAGGGCTACGTGAGAGTGAAAAGATTTGGAAAAGAGAAAGCCGGAAACCACATCCTAAACAGGGAACAAGGGATGAGCCTCTACAACTGTACAATAGACGTGGGTGGAGTGTGAACTGGGCGATAGTTTAGTCTATCTACTCCAAATTACAATAATTATCCTATTATTCCAATTAGGCACAATAAAGTTTGTTTTTTTTATTTGGCTAAGCAGTTACTTTCCCACCATCTACCACTACTAACTCAAGGGTCAAGCCACATACCTCCCACTACCAAAGAGGAAATTACTACTAAAATTTCTCTAGCTTAACCCTATAAAAACCAATACCTCCCAACACCTTCCTTTACTAGAACTAACCTCTGGGCTTAGAATTTTTCCACATTCTCTGTTTATAAAAGGTTGAAGAATCAGTTAGTCAGTTAAGTGCCAGACGTGATACACGCTTGGGCGATCATGTCTCAAAAGAGACATGACTGACTGGGCAGAAGATTATCCCGCAGTAGGTTGCCATTGCTTTCTGCAGTAGACTGGTTGCCGACCAAGGCTATAGAACCCAATCTGTCCTATTATTTAACCCATAACTGGAGGGAAGAGACGGATTAATACTTTTCCCAAGGGTATTTGCACATAAGTGAATGCAAGGAATTTGACTGGAATTCGAACTCGACTCCTTGATTTCTCGTTCCGAGCCGATATCCACTGCGCCACAACGATGACCTGTTGAAAATAGCTACTGCCCTGCTAAATTTTATATATATATATATATATATATAATATTGTTGACTCAATGCAAGGCCTATGTTACTAAATAGAGATGTAAAAGTGCATAGGAATTGTTGATTTTCTTTTTTTTTATGGTTCGTCACTCCAGCATGGGTTATTTGGATGCTGAAAACTTTGGATTGTAAGAATCATTCTTTCTTTCTTTTCTTGGTGAGTAAATATTACATTAATAATTTCTGAGAGATAATGATTTTTCCAGACAGAAGTCCTACTATTTAACCCACAGTTTTGTGTGAGTGGGAGGTGGGACAGACTCACACCTTTTCCCCAGGGTAGTTGCCTATAGATGAACATGGCATATAGAGGGTAGGGGAGCAAGAATTGCATATTATATATTGCTTACCTGCATTAATAATAATCCTACAATGAAACCACTCCCCTGGCAGTATCCCACCTCTCGATCATGCAGTGAATACGCCTAGAAAAAAAGAAAAATAATAATCAATAAAAAAAAATAATAACCAATAAAAAAAAAATAATAATCAATAAAAAAAAATAATAATCAATAAAAAAAAAATAATAATCAATATATTGATAAGAATGCAACAAAGAAAATTAAAAAAGGATAATGAAAGAAAGAGATTCGATGCAACTGAGATCTGGTTCTACTGATAAATACTGAAAAAACTATGAACAAGACCTGTGACCAATGAGCAAGTCATGAGGAAAACAAGAAAACCCTATACAGGGTACAATGGGTAAATTCTCAGCATTTTATAGTTTTACTTTCCAGTATACATGTTTTTTTTTATTTTGTCAACTGCACAATATAGTAGGGCCAGTTGGGCACCATCTGTAAGAAAGAGATAATCGTGATGCAATTCATTACACCAGAAATTTGGAAACAGCATGCAGGGCTCGGCAACCTTTTGAAGAGTGAGAGCCAAAGATCTATGTACAGTCATGGAGGAGGGCCAAACAGCTATGGCTCCAGTGTCACGGAGGAGAACCATGTTACTAAATATGTGAATAAATTTTCTATGTGTTTGAAGAAAGCAAGGATTTAATAGAACTTAATTGTATTTAAACAATGTCTCTTATTTTACTACAGGAATAACGAAAAAGAAAAAATATGAACACATTTAACAAATAAATCCTTATTTTACTGTAGGAATAAAACAAACTACTATCACCAAGAAGTGAATAATTTCGGAGTTGCAGAAAGTATTTCTCCTCCTTCTCAATCTGATAAAAAAACAGGTTTCTAAAGCATGAAAAAAAGAAACTATTTGGCAAGAATTTTGTTAAAAAAATATTACATCTTAAAATAGATGTTTCATAAATCAGTAATGAAAAAGAAATTCCATTAAAATTGGTTGAAAACACTATTTTACATTCATTTAAAAGTGCCTGCTCACAAAAGCAATTTCACAGAAAAAGTGAAAGTGAGGTCGTACGCTAATTTTGGCGATCCTTACAAATAAAAAATAAAAGTAAAATACATTCTCCAGGTAAAAAGAAATATTTTTTAAAATTTCAACACAATATATTCAGACTATGAATTGTCACTTTGGTTTGGTTTACCTATATTTATATCGTGTCCAGATTAAGGTAGCGGGCCGGACAAGATTCACTCGAGGGCTGGATGTGGCCCAGGGGCCGGGTTGCCAACCGCTGCTGTAGTGCTTAGCATTCTCAGTGGAAGCTTCAATACAAACATTTCAGAGTATTTGGATGTCAATCTAAAGACAGTACAGAGGATTTGGAAACAAAGTCTAATGGTGATTGTAAAGGTATTTGGAGTGATCACAAGTGATGGTGATGCTAGGACTTTATTCATCTTCCTACAGGGCCTCGGACTTAATACCGACGCATACATTAAGTTCCTTGAAGAGGTAGTGCTGCTCTGAGTCAAGAGGGTGGCTGTTAAAGGAACCTATGTCTGGCAACAAGACTCTGTACCATGCCACACAAGCAACAGAACCCACTAATGGCTGTCAGATAATTTTTTTTTTTTTTTTTTTTTTTTTTAATCATCTCACCCCAAGCAAGGCATTCCACTGCCACTATTGCGCATGGGGCTACATAGGGGAAGGTAAAGAGAAGGAGTGGTTAGACATAGGGAATGTCAGGAGGAAGGTGACAGATGAGTAAGGATAGCGAGGATGAGGGTTGGGCAGATGGGAAGAGTGTTTGATAGAATGGGAGCAGGTTAGTGTGTTAGGAGGTGTCTATTGACCTTACATTTAAACTCCTGGAGATTGTAGCCGTTGGGGAAGCAATCATTTGGAAGAGAATTCCACAGTCGGGAAGTGCGAGTAAAGAAACTGTTGGAGTAGAAGTTACGGCTGCATTTTATCGGTTTCACTGTAAAAGGGTGGGATCTAGTTGCTAATCTAGTATCTCGTTCAAATTTGTATTTAGGGGGCACTAGTGATCTAAGTTCATCGGAGCAGAAGCTATGGAAGTATTTATAGAAAATTTCTCCAGTTAAGTATGTTACTTCACTAAATTAAAAGGAATAACTTTTCATTAATAGTAGTGGAGTTCTAATCTATTCTTGCTCTCTTTTCCAATCAAGCTATTAGAACACAAGAAAGGTCAATTTCAAAACAAAACCAAAGGGTTAATACTAACAGCAATATTAGCATAACAGTGTGGTTTGTCTGCTGTTTTTTTTTCTTCTATAAAACTGTCAGTCAGTTAAGTGCCATACGTGATACACGTTTTGGGTGATCATATATGGGTCTTTAAAAAAGCTGAATTAAAAAGAAACACAGAGACAAGTGCTGAAGATTAAATCTTATCAAAACCAGAGACTTATCAGTTTCACAAATTTTTGAAGCTTATAAAGCCGGGGTGGGGGAAGCACAACCAAGGAGCCAGTTAAAATTGGGTGTTTTTTTTTTTTTAATCATATCACCCCGGGCAAGGCGGTAAGGCCACTGGTGTACAGGGGGCTACGTAAGAGTGAAAAGATTAGAAAAGAGAAAGCTGGAAACCACATCCTAAACAGGGAACACACCTGTTCAATAGACGTGGGTGGAGTGTTAACCAGGCGATAGTTTAGTCTATCTACTCCAGTTACCAAAAGCAATGAAAAAGGACAATATCAATAATATGAACAATTTATAGTATTCTAATGGCCATATTTATATGTATACAGCATGATTAAAAAATGCTACTAACCTTCATAACGTTGAAGAGACTTTCTTGGCCAAGTCCATCTTTTTCTTTAAAAAAAGCATGGTCTGGGAACGTCCGGGCAATGTCTCGTCGGATGAGTTTTTCACTTGGAGATGTCTTTTTGAGATATTCAACATATTGCTCTTTGGCTGGAGAGTCATGTACATTTAACAGCAGCTGCCAGGCAAGTCCCCGGAACGGATTTGGGATGCCTTTTCTTACCAATTCCTAAAACAAAGAAAAGTTTTTTAAATAGTTTGGTTGGTCGATTTATTTTCTCTGACTTATCAACCGGGTGCAGGTTATTTTAAAGCCAGAAATATTTTTTTTTCTTAGACTGTAAGAATTTTTATTGTTTTCTTGAGATAATGATGATATACAGATACAAGTATTAATGATTAACCCATAGCTGGGGGAAAAGAGGTAAATTCGTACCTTTCACAAATGTATTTGTGCATAAATTAATATAATGAGACAATTTTCATGGCAATTGTTCTGATGAACTCTCCTCTCTGGTACTTAGACTATGAATTTAAGTGCAAATTGGCTCGGAATGAGAAATTGAGTAGCTGAGGTTATTTAAAAAATAAAAAATTTTTTTAAAGTTGTTAACTTAAATAATTCTAAATTATTCTATTCTAGGACCTATATTTTTCTTTATCTACATTAACGATCTTCCCGATATAATAAGGTCCCAAGTAGGCATATACGCTAACGACACTACAGTTTACTCTTGCATCGATCAAAAATCTGCTGAGGCTGACAAAGCAAACTTCGCTGCCGAGCTTGAAAAGGACCTCCGATCCATGGCTGACTGGGGTAAGAAATGGCTTGTGGATTTTAATATTCTAAAACAAAGTTGCTATCTATTAATCATCACAGACAATTGCTCCTATCCCCCATTAGCATGGATCATGCTAGTCTCCCTGAAAAACACTGTGCTTCCTAAGCTTAACTCTCACAACAAACCTAAAGTGGAATGACTATATAGGATCCATAGCTAAATCTGCTGCTAAAAAAGTTGGTTCTCTGTGTACGGCCAGGAAGTTTTTTTCACTTGAAACAATCCTGCATATATATAAATCCACCATCTACCCGTGCATTGAATACTGCTGCCATATCTGGTCGGGTGCTCCTGCTATCCACCTAGGTGTCCTTGACAAAATCCAACAGAGAATCTGTAATGTGATTGATCCCAACTTGGCAGCTCAGATGCAGTCACTTTCTCACCGGCATAATGTGGCTTCCCTGTGTCTTTTCTACAAATATTTTCACGGCTTCTGCTCTGATGAACTTAGCTCACTGATGCCCCCTATATATGAATTTACTCGAGCCACAAGATTAGCAACTAGGTCCCACCCTTTTACTGTGAAGCTAATAAAATGTAAATGCAACTTCTACTCTATCAGCTTCTTTTCTCTCACTTCCCACCTGTGGAATTCCCTTCCATTTACTTGCTTCCCCGGCAGCTAGAATCTCCAAGAATTTAAATGTAAAGTCATTAGTCATCTCCTATCTCACTAACCTGCATCCTCTCTCTCATGCCCCTTCCTCCAACCACTCCACTCTCATCAGTATTCTCATCTTTCTCTTACCCACTTCCTGACACCCCCATAACCTGTCACTCTTTCCCATAACTTTCCTCTTATGTAAACCCTGCAAAACAGTGGCAGTAAAATGCCTTGCTTGAGATGATATGATTATAAAAAAAAAAAAAGATATTAACCCTCTAGGGCCATTCGTATCATATTTGATACAGTATGAAAACAAGCCTTGAAAGTAATATTTTCCTGAAAAATTTTTTAAGAGAAATATTTTATAAATTTCAAATGAAAGCAGTACTGACTGCTCAGTCAATGAATACCAAATGTTTCCTTATAGGGAAATACCAAATGTTTCCTTATAGGGAAATACTGTATCAAATATGATACGAATGGCCCTAGAGGGTTAAGAAAAAATATGATCAATTCTTCTTAAATTATTGTGTGAAAAGTTACCTCTTTTAAAACTATAAATATATCGAACCATGTTTACAACTCCAGATTTCTCAAGTAGAATAGATTTTGTCAGTTTCAAGTACTTGTCTACAAATTTCAGTATTTGTTTTATTTTAGATAATGTTAGATTTAGTAGAAGTAGCATCAGGATTTCATTTCTTTTTAAAATTTGTCCTCATATTCTTATAGTTTGGATCCAATATAGAATGCTTTTTTATGAAATAAAATTAGCACTAAGAGCTGAATTAGGAATGGAAAATAGTGAGACTCTTCCAGATAGTATTTTAAGTTACTGAAATATAGTCAAGCTGGAAGAGGGATGGGCTCCGTCAGATTACTTGGTCTTAGACCAGTGATTCTCAAATTTTTTTTCTTTAGACTGCATTTTTGGGAAAAAAATTGCTCATGCCTTACCAAATTTTATGTGATAAAAAGTACACTTGAAAATAAAATAAAAAACACAGAGAGTTAAAGAGAGCTAACTAAATGGATTCAAAAACAGATTATTATCATTGATAACTCTCTCCTCCAATTTACAGAGCCTAGTTACTATATTCTTAGTGCTTGATATAATGCAAAAATATCACAATAATAAAATTGGTCAATAATTATTTATAACTATTTACACTGGGGCTGATGCATGCAATTACAAGTAATCTATAATAATATTTTAAATTTTGAAATCCCATTTATTTTTAACATATAAATTTTTTGAAACTGTTTTTAAGTCTTTGTTTGTCTTTCAATCATTCAACCTCACCTGTATCCTTTTCTGCCGCACATGAGGTGTGCCACACCATTTGGAAAACAATGCCCAAGACACATAAATAAAACTGCAATACATGCAGGACGCCCCATGCACCTGAGAGGTTACAGGAATCCTGCGTAGTAGTTTTTGTTCTTTTAATGGCATGTTCTTTAAGGATGTAAGCAATCATGGCTATTCAAAAATTATTTTTATTATCTGTGAATTGCCATATCTTCTTGGGAAACAAAAGACACAATCGCCTCTTCTGAATCCCAAATTATAACAAAGACAATGCAAAAACAATCTTTTCTAAGAAGTCATGAAATTTACAAAAAAAAAGAATGTGGGGAGAGCCATGATCACCTATTCTGAGTCCCAAACTATGACAAAAATAATGGGAAACCACTCCATTATCATTCCCAAGAAGTTATAGCAATTTACAGAAAATAAAAGAAAAAGAATCTGTGGAGAGCCATGACTACATACATCCTGAAAGAACATGACATTAAAAAAAAAAAGAATGAAAAATCTACTCTACACTAAATTGTTGAACACAGAATCGTCCATTCACTATGAGTAGGATATCCGTTCATAGAAATGGTGTCTGAAAGTGGATTGCAGCATTGAGTTGTACACACTACCCCAAGGGAACTATGGTATTTGCTATTACTGCATAATCAATCCATGTCCCTCATGGGATTGAACATTTTCTTCACTAACCTTTTGTTCCAGTGTTTTGCTTACAATAATATTGTAAGTAAAACACTGGAACGGAAATACAAGCATTATAACAGAGTTACATCATGTGACATTATGATTTAACAGTTTGGGCTGCTGAATTCCCTTTATATTCATTTATTTGTTAATTTTCATTTGTTAAATAATTTTGAAATTATATAAACAAAATAATTAGAAAAAAATTTTTTTTAAATATATGAAAATAATACTTTAATTATATCAAAACTAGAAAAGATTTTTTAAAATTTAAATTAAAAAATTTTTTTTAAATTCTTAATTTTTGAATAAAAAATAAATTACTTTAAAATATCAGTCAGTATAGTACCATACATGATACACACTTGGGCAATCATGACCCAAAAGAGACATGATTGAACAGAAGATTTTCCTTGCAGTAAATTGCCATTGCTTTCTGCGGTAGACTTGTTGCCAACCAAGACTATAGAACCCAATCTGTCCTGTTTTTTGACCCATAGCTGAAGGAAAGTAAGAAATTAATATCTTTCCCAAAAGTATTTGCACGTAAGTGAATGCAACGAATTTGAATGGAATATGAACTCGGATCTCCGATTTCTTGTTCTCAGCCAATATCCACTGCACCACAACGCACATCCTATAGAATTTATATGTAAGGTCAATACTTATCTCCTATTTCTCTAACTTGCATCCTTTCCCCTCATGTTCTTTTCTCTGTCCACTCCATTCTCAGCACACCAGTATTCACATCTTTCTCTTACACACTTCCTGACACCCCCTATAACCTATCCCTCTTTCTCATCAAGTTCCTCCAAACACCAGTGGCAGTAAAACTGGCCTTGCTTCAGGTGAAATGATTTAAAAAAAAAAAATTTTAAACAAATAAATTTAAATATTTAAAAAAGAAATTTCTTAACTTTTGAATAAAAATAAAAAAATACTTTAAATATAGCAGAATAAAAAAAATATTAAAAAAAATTAAATTAAAATATTAAAAAGACAGAAAATAAAAGAGGGTTAGCAAAGTCTTCTTACCTTGACATTATTGGGTTTCTTTTTGAAGTTATCCCATTCATTCACTATCCTGCCCCATGTTTGCCAGAGATTTTCAGAGGCTGCAAAAATGAAACAAAAAAAGTCTGAAATCGCAGAAAATCAAAGAAATTTAGTGCTGATCCATTTTAATGGCTGCATCATATGACTGACCAAAGCAATATAATAAAGAAATGAAAATAAGATGAGAAAGTCAGAAATCAAAAATATTTTATTTAAGAAACTAGCAGTATAGCTTGGTGTTGCTCAGGTTTAATGAAAGCTTTAAAACTAATCCATGGTTCTGGAGCTCAGACTCAGCCTAAAGAATATTTGAAATAATAAAATAATTGCGACAATTTACCAATCGCACCTTATATATATATATATATATATATATATATATATATATATATACACACACACACACACTAGCAGTATAGCCTGGTGTTGCTCAGGTGTAATGAAAGCATTAAAACTAATCCATGGTCCTGGAGCTCAGACTCTTTAGACATTGGCATGAAAGACTAAAAAGCAATAGTTGTTTCCAGTTAAAGCGAAACCGTAGACTGAAAGAAAAATGAATGGATGTAAGTCAAATTTTGAAGTTTGGTGAGAATCGGATAAAAATTGTGGATTTGTATAAAGGACATACAGACAGTTAAACAGACACACACACACACACACACACACACACACACACACACATACACAAGCATCTTGCCTTTTATATATATATACTAGCAATATAGCCCGGCGTTGCCCTGGTTTAATGAAAGCTTTAAAACTAATCCATGATCCTGGAGCTCAGACTCTTTGGACACTGGCATGAAAGACAAAAAAGCAATAGTTGTTTCCAGTTTAAGCAAAACCGTAGACTGAAAGAAAAATACATGGATGTAAGTCAAATTTTGATTTCCTGGTATTGATTTATATATATAATCAATTTTCTGCACTATTGTAAGAACTGCAACCTTGAAACTTCTGAATATCGTTTCTTATGTCTTTATCTCTGAGTGTATCAAATTTGATTAAAATCAGACCACTCCTTCTATAACCCAATCTTTTCGATAATTGATTATCAATATTTATCAGAGGTATCTCGACACAAAACCTAGCTAAGAACACTCGCAGTCGCTTATAGTACAACTGTGTAAGTTTTCAAGAAAATTGGTTCAGCCGTTTCGGAGTCTATATGTAACGGACGGACACACACACAAAGTTCCATTTGATATAGACAACTTAAGACTATTATATTGACCACTACGATTAATATGGTTATGGTTTGGGTGATTTAGTTTACTGGTATGTCAACACTAATTGGTAGATGCTGAAATATAAATATTTTGGACATGACTTTATACCTCCAACTACTGATATATTTTACATAATTTTATACTTTCAGGGTAAAAAAAATTTTTTTTTTTTTTTTAGATATATTGTTTTTACAGTATTTAGATTATTCGGACTATTGTCTTCATCTTTGTTGCCATTTGTATGACATTTCGGCTGTTGTATGCTCCGGCCTTCTTAAGGTGCTAGGAATTTTTAACCAAACCCTTTATTACAATCACTGGGGTATATCATCCCAATTACTTAAGGACACATTTGACCAGTGGATATAGATGTTGGTTAGTTCCTGTGACTTGACCCAAAAAGTTGTGAGTTTAATATCAGGCTACAGCAGTGGTGAACAAGTAACTTGCAGGGTTAGAGGGAGATAACTCATGACATCTAATTGAGGCTTTATGCAAGTAATGAGGATAATATACCCCAGTGATTGTAATAAAGGGTTCAGCTTGAAATTCCTAGCACATGAAGAAGGCTGAAGAGTACAACAGCCAAAACCTCATACAAATGGCAACAAAGATGAGGCCAATAGTCTGAATAATGTAAATACTGTAAATACTATCTCATCTCAGAAATATAACAAATACTGATTATGTTTTTAGATGATAAAATGAATTGTTGGTAATTTCACTACTAAAATGTATTGTTGATATTTTATTTTTATGAAAATGTATTGCTGGTAATTTTACTATAGAAATGTATTTCTATACCTTTTTAATGTTGTATTGATTGTCATTTTGCTATAAAAATTTATTGCTGGTCATTTTACAATAAAAAACATATTGCTGATTATAATCATTTTTTATAAAAATGCATTTCTAGTAATTTTATGACAAAAAATATATTGTTGCTATTTTTGCTATAAAAAATGCTTTGACTTTTGTTTCACAGTTCACTATTTACCTATAGCTGAGACCCTAATGAGTACTATCACCCTGGATCAGGGCAGATCTGGGAAAAACAGCAATTAAGAGACAATTCCATGCTCCTCAAAGCCTCCAATCTCCTGATCATAGGCTTTGCTGCTGGAAAGGTAGACCTAAAATAACAGCAATTAAGGGGTGGTTCCGAGCTCCGCAAAACCTCCAATCTTTCAATCAGCGGTCATGCTGTTAGATATAGTTTATAATGGTTATTAGTATGGAAAATGCAATCTGTGATCCAACTTCAAATTCCCACCTTGTCTCTTGCTATAATAAATTGATAAAACCAATTTAAGAGAAGGAAAACTCTGAATTCAAAACTGTGGAGAAAGCAATGGGAACTTACTCTGTTATATTTCCCAAAAAGTCATGGCGAACCACAGATAATAAAGAAATGGATCATGTGGAGAGCCACAATCACCTACGCTGAATTCCAAATTATGATAAAGACAACAGGAAACCACTCCATTATCTTTCCCAAGAAGCCATGACAATTCATAGATAATAAAAGAAAAAGGAAGCAGTGGAGAGCCATGATTACTTAAATCCTAAAGGAACATGGTATAATAAATAAATTCAGTGTGGAGTAAGTTTGAAAAGAAATACTAGCTACATGACTAAATTTGAATTTTGTTCATCAATAAGTCTCCCTGATATAGGTGCTATCAATGTCATATAGGCTTTTAAGAATATGGGGATGCGAGTTCAAATTTTGTATCAGGCTACTTCTTTATTTCAGAACTATGCTACTTGCTTAAAAGTCATGGAACATAAAAAAAAAACTGAAGTGTTGTGATAAAATGCAACAGAAATAAAATTAAAGAAAAAAATTAGAAAAAAAAGTATAATGAAATAATTCTATGTAAAAATGAGAGTTCAAATCTTGCTGATTTATTATAAAGCAATGTAATTTAATTTTTAATAAAATTTTTCATAGAGAAAAATTTGAACCACTTAGTAATGTATTAGTAAGTCTTTTCTTAAAATTTCTACAAACTGCGCTTTCCAAACTATTTTGGAAAGCGCAGTTTCTATTAACTATTTTGGAAAGTTTCTGGATACATTTAGATGAGAGACAGCAAACTTGGACCATTCAGGCTGCAAAATAACAGAGTATCAAAAGAACGGGTTTCCCACTGACACTGCTACAATTTTAACGACCTTCACACCTTGGCAATGTTTTAAAAAGTGATGATTAAAATTATAATAAGCGCTATATTTTTATTAGATTGTTTTATTTGACATTTTTTTTTGTTTGCCAATGTCAGCTTCAGCTTGTATTAATAGCTGTTAGAAATATTTACAATTTCTTATTTAGTGGTGTGACATTGTATTGTGTATCTAGTGGATTGGTTTTCATATTGAATATATATATATATATATACTAGCAATATAGCCCGGCATTGCTCGGGTGTAATGAAAGCTTTAAAACTAATCCATGGTCCTGAAGCTTATAGTACAACTGTGTAAATTTTCAAGAAAATCGGTTCAGCCATTTCGGAGTCTATAGGTAACGGATGGACACACACACACACACACACACACACACACACACAGAGACAAAGTTCCATTTATAAATAAGTTTAGATTAGATTAGATTTAGATATATTCAAGTACAGTGTTGGTATGGCTGGAATAAAATTATGATACCAAAAAAAACAAAAAAAACACTATACTTAAAAGAGTGCTCAATAAAGAGTAGAGCAAGTAATATTTATTTAACCCTGGAACATGATCGTGATCAATGAAACAAAGAGCGTTGATATCAAATACCCCACAACCGTGTTACAGGGTTAAAATTTATAACATAAGTATGTTATGACATCACTACAAAGAAGTTATTTTGTTTCAACACTTCTTGTCTGATCTAGCACCATCATTTGAAAAGACACAAAAAGTGTTCAAATAAAATAGCTACTTTGTAGTGATGTTATAACATATTTATATTATAAATTTCATAATATTAATATATATATATATTGTCATCCACAGGCAGATCTGTTTCACTGTATTACAGCTCATCAGTACGGTTAGACTCCAATTGCTTTTTAACCCGGGATTGAAACCCGACCAAACTGGCGTCAGTCAGCGGCTCTACCTCTGGGCTATGGGCGTTCGGTGGAAGAAGGCAGACCTTTTAGCACATATATTATCATTATACGTGCCCAATAGCTAGAGTGCTCAAATTCATTTTACTGAATGAGCGATGCGTACATGCCAGAGTAGCTACTGTTTTTTTTCTTTATATATATATATAAATATAACGTATTGCTCTACGTTACTGCCTCTTAGTTAATCCTTTTTGGTTAGTTTAGTATTGAGCACTTTTCTTTCTTTGTGGTTTGTTCCGTTTGAGGGTTTTTTCTTTGCTATGAAGTGCTGTATGTATTGTCGGTGCTCCGCAGTTTTCTTTTTTTTCCCCCTCGTTGTCCAAAGCTTTATAGCCGAGGGCGATAACGGAGTTAGATTCTGCCGGTTATTCATGGTTCTTAAAAATTACTTGTGTAACATTTTAAGATTTGAATACGTACAGAGTCAATTTTATTATTATATATATATATATATATATATATATATATATATATTAAGTAAGTAATTCATCGAGTTTTATTAAACCTCAACAGAATGCTGAAAGCATTGGACAGCCGTTTCGTCCTATATTTGGAACTCATCTTCTAATGCTCCAGTGTGAGCGGCTTGGTGATAGTAGTTGTGGGTCTGGGAGGCACAGTCCTATGGGTAAAAGGAGCTCAGCAGAGTTTCATCACGGAATATGTGAATGAGCGGCACTATATTTAGTTTAATTTGTTACCTCTTCATCACTGGGGCCTGTGGTACAGTTGATATGACATTCGCTTAATAACGCAGATGTCTGGGTTTCAATGCCTGGTAGTGGATGCGCACTGCTGATGAGTCCCAAATATAGGACGAAACGACCGTCCAGTGCTTTTTGCATTCTGTTGAGGTTGAATAAAACTTGATGAATTACTTACTTAATATTTCAAATCCTCCTACAATTTCTCATCTATATATATATATATATATATATATATATATATATATATATATATATATATAGTGATGATCATCCACGTATACTGTCTTAATATGTATAGGAAAGAATATTAATAAAAAGTTTTGAATTTAAAAATGTACTTTTTTTGAACAGTATTTGTTTATTTTTATTATATTTTATATTTCAGACCGCCCTCGGTCCTTCATCAGAAACAACTGATTTTTAAATTTGAATTAGAAACGTATTTCATGATAGCGTTCGAATATTTTTTTGTTTACATCACGTGGTGTGTTTGTTCACAACATGCGGCATGTCCGTAGAGAAAGTATGTTGTGAACAAACACACCACGTGATGTAAACAAAAAAATATTTGAACGCTATCGTGAAATACGTTTCTAATTCAAATTTAAAAATCAGTTGTTTCTGATGAAGGACCGAGGGCGGTCTGAAATATAAAATATAATAAAAATAAACAAATACTGTTAAAAAAAAGTACATTTTTAAATTCAAAACTTTTTATTAATATTCTTTCCTATATATATATATATATATATATATATATATATATATATATGGCATATGGGTAGGTCTTGAAGACTATCACAATGCTTTTAGTAAAATAAAGGAAGGTAAAAAAGGTGTTGGTTATAACCTATTTATTATTCATTAATATTTCGAGATGAAAATCTCATCTTCAGAATGGGAGGAGAGCTTGTTTTCACATCTATCTCACCATTCATCCGCCTGCTCGTGGACAGTGCCTTTCAAGGAATGGTCATCCTTCGCTGCCACTGCTGTCATTAATTGTAGTGAGTGTGTGTGCGTGTGTGTACCTGTAATTGTGTTTGAGCATGTATGTGTGTGTGTTTATGGTTTACATATGTGTGCATTGATAGTAGGATTTGAATTTTTTGCTTCTTTGTTAAAGTGATAGTGGGCACCGTTTTATACGATCTGATGATATCTGCTTTAATTTATGGTTTATATATGTTTGCGTTGATGCGTATGTTGACCAATAGTATGATTTAGTATTTTCGCACCTCTGTCAGAGTGGTAGTGGGCCTTGTTTTACAACTTGGTGTTATATGATCTGCTTCAATTGGAGGCGTGTTTATTGCTTCATTTTTTTTTTGTCATTGGTATTCGTTCTCGTGTGCGGGAGTGTGTGTGTGCATACTTAATTCTTGTATTTTTTTTTTTCACTTCGGCGTTCATTTTATACATATATATACACCTACATACCTTTTTCCGGTGTTATGTGTGCGTATATAGATGTGTGTTTCAGTGTACAGTATGTTGGAATGTGTGTGTGTGTTCCGGTGTATAGTCTGTTGGAATGTGTGTGTGTGTTCCGGTGTATAGTCTGTTGGAATGTGGGTGTAAATGTATATATACATGTGTGTGTGTGTCTGTATGTATGTGTTCTGGTGTAAAGTATGTTGAAGTATGGGATAAGTGTGCGTGTGTGTGTATGTATGTTTATTACTCACTCTGCCAATCAGTACCGGCTAACCCAGTGGTTAATTTGATAACAGAGTGCATCACCTCTTCAAACCTGTACTAATACAACCTCACCTCAGCAGACATTCACTTACTTCAAGTTCCAAGAGCGCACCTATAAACAGACCACGGGCCTTCCAATGGAGTCCAGCCTATTGGGATTACTTGCCATCACATACATGAATCAACTGGAATGTCACACTCTCAACACCTGCCATTCGTACACCTTATTCACAAGATACATTTATGACATATTCATCCCCATATGGTGAGGTGAATAGAATGGTAGCAATGTTCAACAGTATGAATGGCAATATAAAATTCACCATTGAACAACGTGATAACAATGGATGCCTGTCACTGCTGGACTTCAGGCTAAAAGTATTAGAAAAAGGCAACATCCACACCAATTTCTAAAACAAAGCCTGTCAGCAGCGACATGTTTGTCCACTACCAATCAGCCCTCCCTCTCAGCGCAAAGACTGGATACATTAGAAACAAACTCACATGTATCCGGGGTAAATGCAGCAAAAAAGAAGACCGAAACACCCACATTGCACATTTCAAGGAGGTACTGAAGACCAACAGTTAACCTTTGTGGGTCGCTTGGAATGCAAAGGTAAGAAAGGTCAAAGGCGACACCCCTCTCTAACACCTGCTTCCTGAGGTTACCACACTTCAGCAAAAACAGCTTCACAAATATACGTAGAGCTATCCGCAGAGAGACTGGACATACATCTAGCCCACTACGGCCCCACTCTTGGTAGACACCTCAATTACAACTACAACAAACTAGTAATGACACCACATGTACACTGGCCAATTAAACAAAAAAATGACTGGTAAATGTAATTATAAATTAACTAAACAAATGACACGAAAGAATTCTTTCATGAAATTAATCCATATAACATCCTAAAATTTCTCAAAGAAATCTAACTGTATTCCAAAATATAAGTTCAACAAAACTACAACATGAAACACACACCCTCTAGTAACTATGTCCACACAAACACGTATATCAATAGTAGCTGAGTATCATCTACCATGTATTCAATTGTGAAAGCAGAATAACATTTTTATTACTTCAAAGTTTCCAAAGAAATTAAATTCTGGCATGAAATGTCCCATAAAGAGTTGATATGCCGAACAACTCACATATTACTGTCTCTAGTAATTATGTTGACACAAACATATATATGAGCAAAAGCTGAGTATCCTCTACCATGTAATCAATTGTGAAAGCAGAATAACATAAATATTTATTGCTTCAAAACTCTCAAGAAAATTAAATTATGACCCATATTTGATTGGGTGTAAATGCTATTGGAAATAAGATGACGACACCAGAGTAAATAACAATTAAAACCTGTATTGTTAACAATAGGTTACATAGAGTTGATTAAACATCCAAATAGTGAAGGAAAAGTTGTTTCCCTTGTAATGTTAAGACACATAAAGTCAATAATTGAATAAAGTTTCTGAAAAAAAGAATGTAGTGTACATTGCTGATTTGAAGAAGGTTCCAATTGGAGTTTGTGATGTTTGCACATAAATTGTCGCCTAATTGCGACCTATAATTAGTGCAGGTGTTAGGTAAGACTAAGAAACATGCCCCTGTGATAGCATGGCCGCTATCACGGGCAACTGAGCCCTAATTGCTTAGTAACGTGTGTGTCCCCAGCTTATATGCACGTGCAGTAAGCAAGGGAAAAATACACGTGATAGATAAATGCAAGGTGTGTGTCACAAGGATAAGAACACGTGAGACAGAAGTAAATGCGTAGGTGTGAAATACACAATATGTAATGTGTGTGAATGCGTATGTAGGTGTGAATGTAAAGATGTATACGTGAACCCTACAATATACTATTAAACAAATCAAATTAAACTTTGTAAACTAAAATGGCTGATATTTATAGACTAAAGAAAAACCCCTCTTAGTGCAAATGTAAAATTGATACTACCTTAAATTTTATGGAGGTGAAAGAAAATGTACAAAAATACCTTTTCTCTCTGCAGAAAGAAGCTATATTTAAGTGGCTAAATACTGTAGAATCTGTTAGGGATCAAACAAAGAATATTTACATCGATACAGATTTAGTCGTAAAAGAAAAAAAAATACTATTTTATGATGGAGAGTATAGCTCTGATGAACTGTCAGATTTGACTGAGTTTACTTATGATTTTAAGTAAGATTCTAATTTTTGGAATTGTGGATCTGAACGGCAGAATATCAGACTATTCTTGGTTGAGTCAATGATTTAAATTCGTTCTGCTCTGATAATGAAGAAACTCTTCATTCTAAACTTGAAAAAGTGAAATTTTGGACTTTATTTGTGACACTAATAACAGACATTTAAACAAAACTAATAAAACATTAAGTGACTTCTTTGAAAATGAAAGTTCTGGAATTTCATGCTCTTTGTGATATGACTACACTGAGGGATAACGCTATCTCTCATGATAGATATTTTAGCAAACATGAACTTATGTGCACTACATTATTCAAACTATTGTCCTCATCTTTGTTGCCATTTGTACGATGTTTCAGCCGTTGTACACTCCGACCTTCTTCAGGTGCTAGGAATTTTGAACCGAACCCTTTATTACAATCACTGGGGTATATCATTCTCATTCTCTGTGCAAAGCCTCTTTGGTAGTCATGAGTTATCTCCCTCTAACTTGACTCTAAATTAGTAAGAGGCTTTGTACAAGGAATGAGAATGATATACCCCAGTGATCATAATAAAGGATTTGGTTAAAAATTCCTAGCACCTGAAGAAGGCCGGAGTGTACAACGGCTGAAACATCGTACAAATGGCAACAAAGATGAGGACAATAGTTTGAATAATGTAAATAGTGTAAATACTACCTCATCTCAGAAATACAGACAAATACTAATGGATTTATATGTCTATGATAAGAAGGAGTGTAAAAAGGATAGTTTTTTCTGCTACATTACTATTATTTTAACTACCCTCACTCCTTAGCAATGATTATTGTTTTAAAAAGTGATGATTAGAATTATAATCAAACCTAAACACATAATGAAGGTGAACCTATCTTGAAAATAATCAACAAAAATATTAAACACTATGTTCATTTACAAGAATAAATTTATATTCACAACATTAAAAACTAAATACAATAATATTGTACAATAAATATTGTACAATAAATATTGTAACAATATTTATTAAAAATGAATGTGCGGTAAATATGAAACTAAAAGTAACTATTCTCTTCACTTTTTACAAATTTCGTAATCCAGTGAGAAATCTAATTTTGACCAATAGGAAAAATGATTGACCACCACTAAAAGTAAAAGACAAGCCAAATTTCGCAATCCAATCTTAAATTAATTTTCTAATCAGGAAGCGATTTACAAAACTGTGAGAAATTCACTAGCCAGTGACAAAAAGTTTTTTGCTATAAAAATATAGAGAAAGAAAATTGAATCAGTCAGATGGCAAGCCACTGAACTGGACATAACATCCCCGCCATACATTCATACATTGGCTCCTTTTTTTTTCTTGCAAGTCATTTTCCCTTATGATAAGGAAGAGATAAGGGACTTATCTCTTCTTTGTTTTTACCATTCTTTTTTTTTTTTTTTTTTTAATCATATCACCCCAAGCAAGGCGGTAATGCCACTGATGCGCAGGGGGCTACGTAAGGGTAAAAAGAATGGAAAAGAGAAAGCCGGAAACCGCATCCTAAACAGGAAACAAGGGATGAGCCTCTTCACCTGTTCAATAGATGTGGGTGGAGTGTGAACCGGGCGATAGTTTAGTCTATCTACTCCAATTGAAAAAAAAAAAAAAAAAAAAAAGGAAAAGATTGAAAAGATTGGAAAAGAGAAAATCGGAAACCGCATCCTAAACAGGAAACAAGGGGTGAGCCTCTTCACCTGTTCAATAGATGTGGGTGGAGTGTGAACCCCGGGCGATAGTTTAGTCTATCTACTCCAATTGAAAAAAAAAAAAATTAATAAAAAAGAAAAAGATTGAAAAGATTGGAAAAGAGAAAATCGGAAACCGCATCCTAAACAGGAAACAAGGGGTGAGCCTCTTCACCTGTTCAATAGATGTGGGTGGAGTGTGAACCGGGCGATAGTTTAGTCTATCTACTCCAATTGAAAAAAATAAAAAAGGAAAAGAGTGAAAAGATTGGAAAAGAGAAAATCGGAAACCGCATCCTAAACAGGAAACAAGGGGTGAGCCTCTTCACCTGTTCAATAGATGTGGGTGGAGTGTGAACCGGGCGATAGTTTAGTCTATCTACTCCAATTCAAAGAAGACAACAACAACAACAATAACAACATTACACTTCAAATGACTCCTAAAAATTAATGCCAGTAAGTATAATTTTCTTTTATTGCTTTACCTTCCTTTTCACTTTCTCTCTGACCATAAAAAAAAAGGAACACAGATTTTATTAGTACCCTGTTAATTTTGCATAAACATACAAAGAAAATACTTTTATTTTCAACCTTCTGATAATCTTAAGTTCTAGAGAGTTTGGTTATGTTTGGCACAAGGCCAATTTAATAAACATTCAACCTTCTCCCTACTTCAAGAAAGATTTTCTTTGTGACACTAATTACAGACATTTAGACGAAAAACTAATAAAACGTTAAGTGACTTCTTTAAAATTGAAAATTCTGAAATTCCAAACTCTTTCTTACACTTTGACTTTTTAGGGATAACGCCATCTCTCATGATAGATATTTTGGCAAACAATATGTGCCTGCAATAAAAAAGAGTGTAATTGCTATTATTTTAACGACCTTCACTCCTTAGCAATGTTTATCATTTTAAAAAGTGATGATTAGAATTGTAATAAAATCTAAAACACATATGAAAAGTGAATTTATATACGTTTTTTTTTTTAAATTGGCAACAATAAATATAACACTAATTAGACTGTTCATTTACAAGAAATTTATATTCACAACATTAAAAAATAATACATTTAGAATTAAATGCAATTTTATTTAAAATGAAAGCTCCAAGAAATATTTTTCATTTTTCAATTTAAAACTTAAATTTTAAATCTACACGATTTTTATAGAGGTACCTAAAAATATAAAATATAAAAAAGAACAAAATGGATGTGTAGCAATCAATAACAATCATGTTTTAATTTGAATGAAATATCTTAAACAATAAAAATTGTCTCGCAAAAAGGTTTTTATGCTCAATTTTCTTTTTTGGTTACTAAAAAGATTTGAGAACAAACTAAAAAAAGACTAAACATACATTTTTAAAGAACAAACTTCCTGTGTGTTTTTTCGGAAGCATCATCAGCATAAAAAACTGAAGCTTTAAAAAATGATAAAAATAAACAATTAAAGAAAAAATGATATATTAAAAAAAAAAGATTATTTAAAATTAAAAAATGATTATAAAAAAATTAATAAGAATGGAAAAAAAAAACAAAAAAAACTAAAGATTCTAGAAAAAAAATGGACGAAGATACGAACGTAATAATAATAAATAATTTAACAATTTCAAACATGACATATTTGTAAACAAAACAAGGCTGTTCATTTTTAAGGTCACTGATCGATCTTTCACACTATTACGAATGCCCTTCTTCCCTAAACCAAGTCTATATTTTTCCATTCGGACAAGTGTCACGACTGAAGAGAGGTTTGCTAAATGCTCTGTTAGAAAATTATTAAAAACAAAAACTTCCTTTAATTTTCATGAGTTGACCAAGTCTGCTTAAGTAGTACTGTTATTTTAAAAAATAAAACGAGGACTCTCTTTCTCAATAAGATTTTTTATTATTATTTTGAAAATTGTTTTTGTTGTTATGACATTGGCTATCGACTCTGAACGACAAATCGGGGAGCCGAGTTCGAATTCAAGGCATTCATTTTACGCACAAATACCCTTGGGAAAGGTTAATCATAATCTGTCTCTTTCTTCCAGTTATGGGTTAAATAATAGGACAGATTGGGTTCAACCAGTCTACGGCAGAAAGTAATAGCAACCTACTGCGGGATAATCTTCTGCCCAGTAAGTCGTGTCTCTTTCGAGACATGATCGCCCAAAGCGTGTATCACGTATGGCACTTTTAACTGATAGTATGTTTGATATAAGTAATTGATTAGTGACAACTACAAGAAATAAACTGGACAATTAAATTGGTACATTATTGACCATACTAAATAAAAGATTTTGGGCATGCTAAATAAATTTTTTTCTTTTCTGTCATATTTAATGAGAGATATTTGTCTATATTTCTGAGATGAGGTAGTATTTTAACAGTGTTTACATTATTCAGACTATTGTTCTCATCTGAAGAAGGCCGGAGCATACAACAGCCAAAACATTGTACAAATAGAAACAACGATGAGGACAATAGTCTCAATAATTGTAAATACTGTTAATGAAAAATGTTTAAGAGAGAGGTGGATGCTCATTAGAGAGAAAATGAGAGAGAGTCAGAGATATGCCCAGTCAGTCATGTCTCGAAAGAGACATGATCACCCAAGTGTGTATCACGTATGGCACTTTAACTGACTGACAGGTTCATGAAAAATATTATTGATTTATTCATGCTCGAAAAGAATGCTAAAATAGTTTCTAGCTTTACTTACATTTCACACATAGATCTTCTTGATGCAGGACATTTTTGCAATTCCTTTTTAAAGAATTCATCCTTTGAAGCCATGACATTTTACAAGAAAGTTTAAAAAAAAAAAAAAACTATTTTTGGTAAACCCAGAATAACAAGACCTGAACTTTTGCAAAGCAGTTTTAAAATTAAATTCAAACTTCAAATATTTACTCTTCTATGATGTAAATAGTAACGACTCAGAACTTGAAATAACTATTCCCCATTAATTCGTTGAAAAAACAGAATAGCATGATGAAAAAAGACTCCAGACTTATTAAGAACAAAGTTCATCATCAAAATGTTTATATTATTTTGAGGAAAGATCAAAGTATTGTTTTTATTATTTTTTAATCATTTCAAACATGTTTGAAATTTTGGTTTATTTTTTTTACTAGCAGTATAGCCCGGTGTTGCTCGGGTGTAATGAAAGGTTTAAAAGTAATCCATGGTCCTGGAGCTCAGACTCAACCTAAAGAATATTTGTATGAAGTTTGGTGAGAATCGGATAAAATTGTGGATTTGAATAAAGGACATACAGACAAATAAGAAGACACACACACAAACATCTTGCCTTTTATATATATATATATATATATATATATATATATATATATATATATATATATTATCAATTTTCTACACTATTGTAAGAACTGCAACCTTGAAAGTTCTGAATATCGTTTCTTATGTCTTTGTCTATGAGTGTATCAAATTTGATTAAAATCAGACCACTCCTTCTATAACCCGATTTTTTTGATTATCGATTTTCGATATTTATCGGGTGGGGGGTACCTTGACACAAAACCTAGCTAAGAACACTCACAGATGCTTATAGCAAAACTGTAAAATTTTCAAGAAAATCGGTTCAGCCGTCTTGGAGTCTATAGGTAACGGACACACACACACACACACACACACACACAGAGACAAAGTTCCATTTATAAATAAGTTTAGAATTTTTTTTTGTTTGTCAGTGGTGGAAATTTTAGCACTTTTTTCTGTAAAATAACACATTAATTTGGAAATTCAAGCAAAAATCAAATAATTACTTGGTTTTAAATGAAACTTTCAGGACTTTTTCACAAATAAATGAAATAATTATGAAAAATTATTACTTTCAGAAAATTTTGGTAAAAATATTTTTTTAGATGTTACTTTCTCTTACATATAATTTCATGAAATTTCTAGAAATTCAATACTGATCAAAACTTTGTTTTATTAGTTAAACACGGGACACCTTCGGGGAAAGTAAATCATCTTTTTTTTTTTTATCAATCAGTTACAACTTTCCCTAAAATCTGCTCCAAATAGTAAAATAAAAAGTGCAATAATAGTATGACATTATTTAATTAGATAAGTTTTTTATTGCTTTTAAATAATATATGTTAGGGACATTATAGGGTAAATTTTTTATTTGTTCCCCGAAAGCCTTTACCCCATCAAATCTTTCTAAGATATCAATTCCGTGCAAATTTATATGCTGAACTTAAATTGATAACTGTTTATTGAAGAAACCTACCTTTTTTCATGTTATCGACCAGAAAAAAAAAAATCGGACTAAATCTCACCCCTTACCACCGTTCTCATATCTAATTCACCGCTGAATGACTTGAGGCGTAGGATACTTATTTAAGCCTATTTACTTCCTTTGAGCAATTACTTCGTGATTTGTTTGGTTTCGGAACTCAATTTCCGTGTAGTAATTGCACAAAAGGAAGTAAATAGGCCAAAAAGTCGGCAAACTACACGTAAAGTCATTCTGCAGTGAATAACATTTTTGAAGCGTGGTTATGGGGTGAGATAAACAGCGACAAGAAGTTCGATATTTTTCTCGTCTTTAACATGAAAAAAGGTAGGTTTCATCAATAAACAATTATCGATTTGTGTTCAGCATATACATTTGCATGGAAATAAGGATGTTTTGGAAAGATTTGAAGTGGTAAAAGCCTTCGGAGAATAAACCAAAAATTTACCCATTATAGTATGAAGAAATTTTTTTTATGAATAATAAATTTTTACAAGAATTGTTTTCAGTTTTTCTTAATAGTATATAACACAAAACACCGCTGATTCACACACTTTCAAACAAAAAGTGACCATGAACTAGGGTGCCATTTTGTTGGTTCTGTTAAGTGCTATCACACTTCCCCATCTCACTTTGTACTTAAGTATGTGTGTGTATAACACAGCTGCATATATACGTACATGTCCTCAAACCAAACAAATACAAATCAAATAAGCATTTGCATTCTGAAGGTTTGATTTTTTTTTGTTTTAGTTATAAATTCATACAACTTAGATTCATAACATCTTTAATTTTTTCCTTAAGAATAAATACGATTCATGAGATTTTAAAATAATAAAGTTCCCAGAAATAAACATTTAATTTGAAGACATGAGGTACCTGCAAAAATTTGCTAAAAATTAACAATTAACAGGCATATGTGATACAAAATTTCTTCCAAGCCATCATACTATTATATTATTAAGATATGAAGTGAAGATGATATTTACTAATCGAAAATTGAAAATCTTATTCTTATACAAATCTTCATGCACCAAAATTTTTAAAATATCTTTTTTGTGTGTAGAAATGTTCTTTTTTCTAAGTATGGTATTTCATACACTTCAAAATTCAACAGCAATTGCAAATCATCCCTTTAAAATAAGTTTTATTTGTTTAATTTCTAGTTTCTCCTTTTTTAAATTAATCGTGAATGTAGGTACCTCCACTAATTCATGATACCTAAAGTTTAATAAGAATGAATTTTTAAAAAAATTAAAAAGCTTCAAATTAAAGATTTTCAAAATAAAACTTTGAATTTATTGAATTTGGAGAATATATGGTATTTTTTTATCTAATATTTGGGAAGTGTGTATTTAGGCAGCAATTTTTTCATTAATGCATGTTTCATTAAATAATATAGACAAGTTTTGTCTATTTATTTTATGTAAACTTTTTTCGTATTCTCTGATAAGCTTATAGCATTATCATTAAATGAAGAAAGAAAATTACAATATTGACATATGGTTTTTGTCCGTGTTTATAATATATAATCTAAATTTGACATCTTTGAAAATGGCTTGTGTAAGCCGAAAGCTCATATTGGATTATTAAAAAAATTATGTATCAATATTGTAATTTTCTTTCTTCATTTAATGATAATGCTATAAGCTTATCAGAGAATATGGAAAAATTTACATAAAAAATAGACAAAACTTGTCTATATTATTTGGTAAGTATCTACTTAAAATTTGTTGGGACAAATAAGAATGAGCAAAATTTAAAGAAGTGAAAAAAAGTTAAAAGATTAATGTCATAACCATCATGGTAAATTATTAATAATAAAGAATAAAAATTAAAAATACGAAATTAAAAAAATATAAATTAATAATAATTGGAGTAGATAGATCTATCTATAGCCCGTTCACACTCCACCCACGTCTATTGAACAGGTGTAGAGGCTCATCCCTTGTTCCCTGTTTAGGATGTGGTTTCCGGCCTTCTCTTTTCCAATCTTCTCACTTTGGTTTCTTTTTTTTTTCTTCTTCAATTGGAGTAGATAGATCTATCTATTGCCCGGTTCACACTCCACCCATGTCTATTGAACAGGTGTAGAGGCTCATCCCTTGTTCCCTGTTTAGGATGTGGTTTCCGGCCTTCTCTTTTCCAATCTTCTCACTTTGGTTTCTTTTTTTTTCTTCTTCAATTGGAGTAGATAGATCTATCTATTGCCCGGTTCACACTCCACCCATGTCTATTGAACAGGTGTAGAGGCTCATCCCTTGTTCCCTGTTTAGGATGTGGTTTCCGGCCTTCTCTTTTCCAATCTTCTCACTTTGGTTTCTTTTTTTTTTTTTTTTCAATTGGAGTAGATGGATCTATCTATTGCCCGGTTCACACTCCACCCACGTCTATTGAACAGGTGTAGAGGCTCATCCTTTGTTCCCTGTTTAGTATGTGGTTTCCGGCCTTCTCTTTTCCAATCTTCTCACTTTGGTTTCTTTTTTTTTTTTTTTTCAATTGGAGTAGATGGACTAAACTATCGCCCGGTTCACACTCCACCCACGTCTATTGAAGAGGTGCAGAGGCTCATCCCTTGTTCCCTGTTTAGGATGTGGTTTCCGGCTTTCTCTTTTCCAATCGTTTCACTATTACATAGCCCCCTGCACATCAGTGGTGTTACCGCCTTGCTCGGGGTGATACAATTAAAAAAAATTTTTTATAACATTTCATAATTTACATCTGTCATGATAATTCATTATTATCTCAGTTATTAAATTTTTAAATTAAAAAAAAAATTTATATTATTTTAAATTTTATTTTTTCAGAAAGCATCTTCAAATGTAAGGCTATAAAATCCAAGTAACTAAAACACAATAAAATATTAAAAAATTACTGAAAATAGTATGTTATTTTAAAAAATTTATTAGATAGTTAAAAACCAAAAGGATAATGTTCACGTAGGTTTCATAAATTTATGTCAATTCTGGTCCACCATACTTAGTTTGTCAACACATCTGGTTGGAAGTAATCAATCGACATGTCTACAAAAAAGACCTTCATAATTAAGAAATGTTTGTATCCTAGATTTCATAACAAAATAATACTTGTTAGGTTAATTTAACTCTGAATTTGCTAATTTTCTAAAAATAATGTGTTACAAATGTATTATTTTTTATATTTTATTTTTTTATTTTTTTAAAACTGAGAATTGACTTTTGTTTACAAAACTTTGAATATGTGAAAAATGGCCAATAAACTAAAATCTCTCAAAAAGTTGAGATTCTAATCAATATAATTTCTATTTCAAATACACCAAAGTATTTTGTTAACTGCAAATAGTAAATGTAATTATTTAGCTTTCAATTAAAAGCTAAAATGAAAGCTTCAAGAAAGCCTTTTCATTTAAAAAAAATTCATTTTAAACTTAGGCACTGAAATTTAGTGGAGGTACCTAAATTTTTTTGTTCACCAGGGAAGACTATTTCATTAGCTTGTGGAACTAAAACAGAGTTCAGTTCAAAATTCCAGTTACCTGAAGAAGGCTGGAACGTTGAAACATTGTGTTACTGTTATGAATCTGGCAACAAAGATGATTGGTTGTTGGTTGTTTTGTTTTATGGCATATCAACCTCTGCAGGTCATTTATTGACAACTAATTTTTTTTATTTATTTATTGCTGGTAATACCTTTTTCTTTCAACAATTTATTGTTTTTTTTTATATAAGTTTTACTTTTGTGTCTAGTAATAATAAGATTCATTGGGATTTGTTTTTTAAGGGTAGGGTCCCCAAGTGCTACCCTGTTATTTATTTAACCCATAATTGGAGGGAAGAGACGGATTAATACTTTCCCAAGGGTACCAGTGCTTAAGTGAATGTAGGGTATTCAACTGGAACTTGAACGCTGCTCACAGATTTCTCTTTCCGAGCTGATATCCACTGCACCACAATGAACGCTTACACAGCACCTGGTATTCCCAAGCGGTCACCCATTTAAGTACTGACCAGATTCAACATTGTTTAACTTGATGAGCGAGAACTGGTGTATAAGCCGAAACAAAGATGAGGACAACAGTCCAAACAATGTAAGTGCAAATAATTACAATACTTAATCTTAGAAATATAGACAAATAATATATTTTTAATCTTTGTCCTCTTTTAAAATTTAGTACATATGTGACTGAAATGTTACATTTTTTTTCCAGTAGCCTTTATCATCAATAGGTCAAAAGTTCAACATTTTAAAAGAGAATTAGATCTTTACTACCAAATTCTCTGGATTGTTTATGTTGAGAAGTATTAGTGTGCTCAACACTGTAAATAAATTTTGAACTGTTCAAAGGACTTTTTTTCTGTAGCCTTTATCATCAATAGGTCAAAAGTTCAACATTTTAAAAGAGAATTAGATCTTTACTACCAAATTCTCTGGATTGTTTATGTTGAGAAGTATTAGTGTGCTCAACACTGTAAATAAATTTTGAACTGTTGTTATTTTGCTATTCCTTGTTTAGGACCAAATTTTCAATTTTTTAAAATTCATTTAAGTGCCATATTTAAATGATACACTATCAGACAGACATTTTCTTTTTTATTCATGACTAACTAGTTAGATTTCTCTTCAGTAGGTTGCCATTTCTTTCTGCAGTAGACGGGTTGCCAACCAAGGCTATAGAAATGAATCTGTTCTGTTATTCAACTCATGGTTGGAGGGAGAAGAGATAAAGTCAGTAAAGGGCTATACGTGATACACGCTATGGCGATAATGTCTTTGACTGATTAGTCAGAAGATTTTTTTGCAGTAGGCTACCATTTCTTTCTTGTAAACCAAGGCTATAGGGCCCAGTCTGTTTTGCTATCAACTCATAGCTAGGAGAGGGATGGATTCATTTTTAATTAAAGACTTAACCAGTTAATGACAAAAAATTTATCGTTAATTATTTAAAAAAAATTGTTAACATGTTTATAAAAATCCGATCATCAACTTTTATGGCAGGTATCATCCATTGGATGTGCGTTGTGGTACAGTGGATATCGGCTCGGAATGAGAAACTGGGGAGCCGAGTTCGAATTCCAGTTGAATCCATTGTATTCACTTACGCGCAAATACCCTTGGGAAAGGTATTAATCCGTCTCTTCCTTCCAGTTATGGGTTAAATAGCAGGACAGACTGGGTTCTATAGCCTTGGTTGGCAACCAGTCTACCGCAGAAAGCAAATGGCAACCTACTGCGGGATAATATTCTGCCCAGTCAGTCATGTCTCTTTCGAGACATGATCGCCCAAGCGTGTACACGTATGGCTCTTAACTGACTGACTGAATATAATAACCGAAGACATGATTAAGGCTTCTACTGGTCATAAAATGAGAGATCGGTTTTCTATTGTTGTGAAGTAATAAACTGATCCCCCCACTAATTACTACTTAATACAATACATCTCTTCCCTCTCTAGTTATGGTTTAAATAATAGGACAGATTGGTTTCTATAGCCTTGGTCAGCAACCAGTCTACCGCAGAAAGCAATGGCAAACTACTGCAGGATAATCTTCTGCCCAGCCAGTCATGTCTCGACAGAGACATGATCGCCCAAGTGTGTATCATGTTCGGCACTCAACTGACTGACAGAAATCAGTTTGAAAGAAAAACAAACAAAATAAAACAACCAGATAGATAGAAACAGACATGTTGTTAGGTAGGGAAAGAGACTTCATGGTCATATTTTCTGAAGGAAGACATTAATTAGAAATAGTGTCCCCGAACTTGATATGCAGATATATAGGCAGTCAGTGATTTATGGCCAAGTAAAAGAATTGGTCAGTAATTACACTGCTTAAGTTTGCCTTACCCCTTCCTCAGAAAAATCTTGGCCCCTCAGTCTCCACCCCCAGTTTCAGATTTCCACAATCACCACTGACTCTATAAAGTTATGAGAGACAGTGCCAATGTTTTAGAAATGTCTAAAATCTTTATTTAAATATAAGAATTATTTTTAGATTACATTCAGCTTAAAATAAAACTAAAAATCAATATTTCTATCAACGATGTCTTTATCTCTAGTTCTAGCAATGTCTTACCATTGTGGGAACTATTTCTGCCAGACCGTTTTTTTTTTTTTTGCTACTATGACGTGTCTTTTAAGATCAGAATAGAAATGTCATGAAATTATTAAGAACTGCTTTTATCGCTCTTCATGTTTCAGTTAGTCAGTTAAGTGCCATACGTGATATACGCTTGGGCGATCATGTCTCGAAAGAGACATGACTGACTGGGTAGAAGATTATCCTGCAGTAAACTGGTTGCCAGCCAAGGCTATAAAACCAAATCTGTTCTATTATTTAACCCATAACTGGAAGGAAAGAGATGGATTATGATTAATAATACCTTTCCCAAAGAGTATTTGTGCGTAAGTGAATGCAAGGAATTCAACTGGAATTCGAACTCGGCTCCTCAATTTGTTATTCCCAGCCGATATCCTTTGCTTTGCACAAGGATCCTAAAAACAAATTTTTAAGAGACTGAAAATGAGATTACAAATTATGACAGGAGCTATTTTCAACTTATGTCTAGAACTTAGTAGGCTCTGGGAATGGTGGTCAAACAAAAAAAGTAAGTGAAAAAAAGATTTATTTAAAAAAATACAAGTAAAAAAAAAAATAGATAAATAAAAAAAATTAAAGTTTGACAATGTTTCACTTTCATAAAATTCAAAATATTATTACTAGTAAAATACTAGGGGAAATGAAGATGAAAGAAATACCAGTGAAAAATGAATAAGAACCGACAAGGCTTCTTCTTCTAATAAAAAATGTCACTGACATATTTTTTTCAATCACACAGCATCAGCAGAACAATACAAACAAGCACTGACCTATTTAAACTTTGGATGAAGAAAATCTCCGGTCAGTCTTTACATTACAACGTTTTTAATCTCTTCATTTTTATTTTCTTTTTTCATTTTATAGTGTCTCAAGTTGGTTGGGAAGGAAAAGCAATTGTTCGGCTGATAATAAAAAAAACAAACCGAGGTAAAGTCCGGACAGAAAGCCAACAATGACAACTTAAAAATGGTACCTACTATATATCTCAGATGCCGGACTCAGTTCGTCGCAATCGGAATTTGGAGTTTTCGGAGACTTCTGAATCACAATTTTGGTAAGGTCCAGATTAGGAGGGTTCAAATTCTTTAAATACAGACTCAGCCGTTTCCTTCTTTGGGACCATTTTCGTTTGTGAAACTCAAACATATTTGCTGAGTCTGGTTGGAATTCTTCCAAATCATCCATTGTTTCTCTTACTTTAATTTATTTGTGTGTTTGTTCACACGTGTGAGAGACTAAATATTTGAACACACACACCCTTCAATTGTTAACTAATTGTCAACATCCTGGTTTTAATAGCGAAAGCACGTGTTTCCTTTTTTGTTGTTGTTGGTGGATGGGTTAGACAAAGTAGAAAAAATCTATTTTGGTAAGCCCACACCTCTTCGTTTTAATTTTTTTTTTTAAATATCAGAGCTGAGTTAAATACGTTCATATTTTATATGAATATTTTTTATTCAAAAGAATATGGTAAATTTTTGTTTTGTTCCCCGGAGGCCTTCAGCCCTTCAAATCTTTTCAAAACATCCCTAATTCCGTGCAAATGTATGCTGAACTCAAATCGGTAATTGTTAATGTTTATTGAAGATACATACCTTTTTTTTCATTTTATCGAGCAGAAAAATATGGAACTTCTTGTCGCTGTTTACCTCACCCCGTAACCACGGTTCAAAAATGTTATTCACTGCAGACTGAATTAACGCGTAGTTTTACGATTTTTCGCTCCTTTTTACTTCCTTTTTCCAATTACTACGCTGAAAATGAGTTCCAAAACAAAACAAATCGCGGACTAATTGTTCAGCGGGAGTAAATCGGCCAAAAATAAGTATCCTACGCCTCATGTCATTCAGTGGTGAATCAGATATAAGAAAAGTAGGAAGGGGTGAGATATAGACCGATAAATTTCTGGTCGATATCATGGAAAAAAAAAAGGGTAGGTTTCTTCAATAAACAATTATCGATTTGCATTCAGCATATACATTTGCATGGAAATAGGTATGTTTTTGAAAGATTTGAAGGGGTAAAGGCCTTTGGGGAACAAAACAAAAATTAAAAAAAAATATTAACTATTGAATATTCATAGTTATTTATTTTTAAAAATTTTATATTTTAAAAATCATTGTTCCTTTCTGCACATTCTTTTTAATTTTAAGAAACT
This sequence comes from Ascarosepion bandense, assembly GCA_037127315.1. Classification (NCBI taxonomy): domain Eukaryota; kingdom Metazoa; phylum Mollusca; class Cephalopoda; order Sepiida; family Sepiidae; genus Ascarosepion; species Ascarosepion bandense. The sequence goes on from JBBBDQ010001090.1 coordinate 1,256,751, forward strand.
CATACCAACTGACTGAACGTTAGTTGTGTAGAAAAATGGCATGAAAAATGGTCTGTCATTAAAAAACACACACTTTTTTCATAAATGAATGAATTCAAATTCTAATTGTTTTTCAGTAGTTCCTCGTGAAAAAAAAAAAAAAAGATTTTACCTCCAGCATAGCATGAAGAAGAAAAAAAAAAAATTAAATTTTTGTTTTAGGTCCCAAAGGCTTTTCCACCTTTTTTGATCTGAACACCCAGAAAAAAATCGAACTACATTTTGTCTCCCGTAACTTTAACACAGTCATTGTATTTCTATGCGTATTACTTTCATTACAGAAAGTAAATAGGCGGAAGTTTCACTAAAGGAAGTAAATCGGCCGAAATTTGTTGCCTATGCAGAAAGTCATTCTGCAGTTAATTACATGACTTCGTGAGAGTTACGAGAGACAAAAAATGCGAGATGTAGTTCGTTTTTTTTATGGACATTCAGATAAAAAAAAAGGTAGGTTTCTTCAACAACTAATTGTTGATTTGAGTTCAGCATATACATTTGCACAGAAATAATGCTATTTTGGATAAATTTGAAGGGGGAAAAGCCTTTGGGACCTAAAACAAAAATTTACCCAAAAAAAAAAAAAAAAAAAAAAAAAAGCTCCCAACTTAAACATAAAACTTTGTTTTTTTATTATGTTAAAGAGGAAAGACAAGAGTATTTTTTAATTCTTCACGTATTTCTAATACATTCGAAATTTTGGTTAAAAATCTTGTTATAGAATCAAAAATGGATGTTACTTGTATTGCTGGGTTGGTTCTTTTGATTCTTTCACTTAAACACCCGATACTCGCTGAATTGCTTTCGTCGCTACAATTAACAGGCAAACTGTGGTGATATCGACCGAGCAAAAGCGATGAACCAGATGTTCGCACTTTCATGAACAAAAAGCAAATGACCAAAACTCGACTGTGTGCAGCTGGGTTCGCGCAGATGTTCTGGTTGAAAACTAAAAATTAATTAAATATTAAATTTCCAGTTCGCGAGCCTACGCAAATTTTATTTATCGGCCAATGGGAAGCCCAGAATCAAATACAGATATGAATTCCCAAATATGATCACCTTCGATCCAAAAAGTTGAAATAAAAAGTCGATACAGAAAGCATCGCCAGACAGACCAAGGCCAACACACATGGACTGACAGCCTAGAGTAATTATTATCTCCCTTGACCAAGTCAAGTGGCTTACTATGTCCACCTCCCTTTTCCTTCTTCCCTGTCTCAAAACTACTTACTGACCTAAGGAGCGAATACATCAAAGACATTCCTTACTTACAACACTCCCACAAACCTAAGCATTAATTCTCTTTTCAGCATTTTATTGCCATGAACATTTTAACGTCCGTTGGACCTATACTTCAAGTATTACTTTAATTGTAAAAACCTTAATTGATATGTGTATATATAAAATGTTATTTTTCAACTCAATTTGATTTTCTTGATTTGTAATCATTTTATGACTTATGGTGGGCTATCTACAACGAGGCCAAATTCCTTAAAATCTTCAACAATATACAACTACCCTTCACTAGAACGGACTCCCCATTATAAACTATGGATAACCCGCTATAAAACGAGAAAGGAAAGAGATGGAATATTTAGGAAGGGTTTTGTTGACGAGGCTGCGAGGATCTTTTGAGAGGAAAAAAATCTTCCTGAGCAAAAGATATCTCTTGACCTGTGAAGAGCCTGAGCTGAAACGATAGAGATTTCTATTTAGCGCCAAAAAGCATCCTCCCTCTTGAACATGCAGTCTTTCCTGTTAGTGGCTTATTGGGAGATTATTATCCTTTTTGTCTTTATTTTATTTTGTGCTTTTATTTAAATTCTGACAAACATCTGGTCCTTATGACCGTTTTGACACAGACCTCATGAGTTGGTAAATTGGATAAATAAATATTTTCAATATTTCCTGATTCGGAAGTTGAGTAAAGTATTAAGAAACAGAACAATTATGCTAGAAACAAAGAAGAGAGTACTGGATTGCTATGTGATGTCAGTTCTTCAATATAGCAGTGAATGTTGGACAATATCATCAAAGATGAAAGAAAAACTTGAAACAACTGAAATGTGGTGCTACAGAAGCATACTGGACATAAAGTGGAGGATCAATTTCATATTACAATCAATATATAAACTGACCCCTCACTTTGTGGTCAGAGCAGTTTCTATGCATTTATATTCCTGAGATCCAAAAGCACAAGGATGCATTCCAGGAGCAGAGTAAAGTATTAAGAGACAGGACAATTTTGCTAGAAACAAGGAAGAGAGTCCTGGATTGCTATGTGATGTCAGTTTTTCAATATGACAGTGAATGCTGGACAATATCATCAAAGATGAAGGAAAAACTTGAAACAACCGAAATGTGGTTCTACAGAAGAATGCTGCAAATATGATGAATCAAGCATGTGAGTAATGATGAGGTTTGGGAAATTATGGAAACGAAAAGGAAATTAATACTGAGACAGCTAAAGTTCCTGGGACATGCAATGAGGAAAGAGGGCTTGGAGAACCTGATACTAAGAAGCCAGATAGAGGGAAAAAGAGACAGGGAAAAGTAGCGGATAACATATTTGAAAGACCTGATCAGGTGGATGACAGAACGAGGGTTGCATGATGTAACAGGAGAAAGCGTGCTAAGAGCCACCAAGGATAGGGAGATGTGGAAAGCCAGGATCACATATGTTCTGAAAGGACAGGGCACATAGAAGAAGAAGATCAGAATATAGTTTTATGGTTTGCTAAATTTACGGTTAAAAGTGCTCAATATCAGGGATAGAGCATGTGTAAATAGAAAAGTGGACAGTGTGTTCAAGAACAAAACAGAATCTTCAGGCCACAGTTTATGGAGTTGGCAAACTTGTATATACTACAACAAAACACAAAGTCCAAGTGGCTTAATTGATTATTGATAAGAAATTAAATAAAATCAACCTTCTTCATTTTTACAAAAATTCACAATGTGTGAAATCCTGGTTTTTTCTAAATAGAAAAAGGATTGACCATGTGCTTAAAGAAAAAAGTTGGAAACCAGATTTTGCAAGTAGATGTTAAAATGATTTTTCTACTTGCAAGATCAAAAAGGACTTTTCCAGTAAGTTCGGAAAAAAAAAAAGATTACAATAAAAAGAGAAAAAAAGAAGCATTAATCAGCCCCTATATCTCCCTAGTCTTGTCATAGAGAGAACAATATGGAAACTGATGTGAGGAAATACTTTAACACCAACATGACACATGAAGACATGATATTTAGAAGAACAAAAATAATGAAACTGAGTAATAAAATAAAAAGACCAAAAACATTCTTTGATAATGGTTTATAAAAGACAAAATTACTCAGAGATTTTATAATTATACTTAGATGTGCATTGGAAACCATGAAAATGGTCTAAAATATAGAAAACATTCCTTTACAAATAACTTTTGTTGTTTTTTAGCCAGGTTATATATATAGATATATATTGATTGAAATTTGATAAGATGAATAAGTAAAGAACAAGTAGAAAAAAGTGTCTTTAACATGTTTCACTTTAACAAGCTTCTTCAGAAATTTCTTAATAAAACACAAACTTAAAATCTTTGCTTTTTTTAAATTTTTAAGTTTGTGTCTTAATAAAGTGAAACATGTTAGATTAAAGACACTTTTCCTACCTTTTCTTATATTCAAATAAAGAAGAACGAAGAATAAAATTGCAACATCCAAAACATTAATTTAAAACAGTGCTCAATAGAAAAATAGACCAATGAATATTTATTAATTATTGCATTAGATTATGTAAAAACTACTACGAAATTGTACATCTTATCAGGTAGTTAACAATGATTGTTAACTACTTGATGAGACATTGTTCTTTCAATATTGAAATGTAATGTACAGTTTTGTAGTCGTTCTTTTTTTTTACATGTTCTAATGTAATAATTAATATATATATATATGGCTCTGAATATTCAGTACTTTTGATTGTGCATTGAGTTCTTTTTTTTTTTAAATAACTGTCTACTGGTCTAACCAGTACCTCTATTAATGTTTATATATAAATATATATATATATGTGTGTGTGTGTGTGTTTCTCTCATATTTCTAGGTTAAAGTGGTCAATATCAGGGATAGAGCATATGGAAATATAAGAGTGGGCATTGAAGTTAACACCCAAAGGCGACAGTCTGTTTCATACTAAACACAATTGTCAAAATATATATATATATATACATACATACATTGATTGATACTGTAAATCACATTTATATATATATATATATATATATATATATTGATTGATGCTTCAAATCACATTTTTCTTTATATATATGTATATAGACATACATTGATTGATGCTTTAAATCACATTTTTCTTTATATATATAGATTGATGCTTTAAATAAGTTTTCTTTATATATATATATATATATATATATATATATATATACATACATACATAGATTGATGCTTTAAATAAGTTTTCTATATATATATATATATATATATATATATATATATATATATATACACATACATACATAGATTGATGCTTAAAATCAGTTTTCTTTATAAATATATATATATATACACATACATACATAGATTGATGCTTAAAATCAGTTTTCTTTATAAATATATATATATATACATACATATACATACATTGATTGATGCTTTAAATCACATTTTTCTATATATATATATATATATATATATATATATACATACATTAATTGATGCTTTAAATCACATTTTTCTTCATAAATATATATATATATATACACAGATATATACATACATTGATTGATGCTTTAAATCACATTTTTCTTTATATATATATATATATATATATATACATACATATATTGATTGATGCTTTAAATCACATTTTTCTTTATATATATATATATATATATATATATATATATATATATATATACATACATTGATTGATGCTTTAAATCACATATTCATATATATATATTCATTGATGCTTTAAAGCACGTCAGATCTACTGACAGTTTCTCCTGCCAAGAGGGATGCAGATTTGAATCTTGTTGGAGGGCGTAAATTTTTCATTAATAAGATTTGTTGAATATTAGGGCCAGTAGACCAAAATTAATAAATACACTCTTTAATAAATAAAGTAAGTGTCTACTAAGTTATGTTTATCCACTAGAAATAACGTTTAATAATGACGTCTATTGGATTAATAAATTAAATACCCACCACTTCTTTGGAAATTGCTTTGTTTACATCAGGATTTATGAAACTAAGCAGATATGAACATTTTGAGAGTCTGTGAACGATTTGTGTTTATAAGGCAGAGTTTAACACTGATTGATCCTTGACACACTTTATAGTCAAAACATATCTGACTTATGACGGTTTTATCTGCCAAAGGGGGACATATGCTCAAATCCTGCTACAAAGCATATATTTATCATTACTAAAAATTTCTATCATATTCAGGCTGGTAAACAAAAATAGTGTTTAATAAATAAACAGAGCATCTACTCAAATATGGGTATTCACCAAAAATAATGCTTATAAAATGAAATATACAGTCTGTGATTAACTGGGGCAAGAAATGGCTTGTTAATTTGAATCCTCCCAAAACAAAATTTCTCTATATCAATCACTTCCCATCAGTATGGCTGATACTAACCTCCATGAGAATGACTCATAGCAATTTCTTAGGCAAAAATTCTCAGCTTATATGAAGTGGAAAAACTATATTGAATCCATTGCTAGGTCTGTTGCTAAGAAAGTTGATTCACTGTGTCGTGCCATACAATTTTTCGCTTCTGAATCTAGCTGGCATATTTAGAAGTTTACCATTCTTTCATGCTTTGAATATTGCTGCCACATTTGGTCTGATGCCCCTTGTTGTATATCTAGAGATTCTTGATAAAATACAAGAAAGAATTAACAATTTCCACCATCATAAAGTAGATTCCCTTAGCCTTTTCTATAAATATTTTTATGGTAATTGTTCTGATGAGCTTTCCTCTTAAGTACATTGTTTTTATGAGTTTAAAAACAGGAACCCAATCTGACATGCTATTCAACCCATAGATGTAACTTAACTTCCCTGTGCCTTTTCTGTAAATACTTTCATGGCAATTGTTTGGATGAACTCTTCAATATAGTACTTAGACTTTATGAATTTAAAGAAGTATCTGCAACATTATTGGTCCTAACTTGACATCTCTGCTTCTGATGTAGTTTCCCTGTGCCTTTTCTATAAATACTTTCATGGCAATTGTTTGGACAAACTCTTCATGATAGTACGCAAACTTTATGAATTTAAGTGTAGTACTAGATTGGATGTGCGTTGTGGGGCATTGGATATCGGCTCGGAACGAGAAATCGGGGAGCCGAGTTCGAATTCCAGCTGAATTCATTGCCTTCACTTACGCGCAAATACCCTTGGGAAAGGTATTAATCCGCCTATTCCTTCCAGTTATGGGTTAAATAACAGGACAGATTGGGTTCTATAGCCTTGGTAGGCAACCAGTCTATCGCAGAAAGCAATGGCAACCTGCTGTGGGATAATCTTCTGCCCAGTCTCTTTCAAGACATGATTGCCCAAGCGTGTATCGCGTATGGCACTGAACTGACTGACTAGATTGGCAGCAACGTTTCATCAATTCATCGTTGAATTGGCTAGAGTTAACCGTAAATTCTATGCTAACAGTTTGTTTTTTTGCTTGTGAGACTCTTCTTGCTTGATGCTTCCTTGTCAACTTTGATCTTCAAAAAATTAAATACAATGTCAATCATTATTTACTGTCTTCTCTTCTTTTGTTCATGCTCATTTATAGTGCTTGTTCTTTTTGCTTATTCTTACGCACTCAGTAACCCCTTGTGTCTTAGGGGCCTTACTCACTTTCTTGGTGCAATACAATTTATATATAAAGCCTTTGAGGTTTGAAAAAAGTTTCTAAAAATCTGTAAGCAAACTCAGCGACAGAGACATTTTGGCTCCACTCTGGAAGTGTTAATTAAATGAATGTTTACACTGACTGGGACGATAAAAGCCAAGAGTGGAATAATGTCATTGTAGGTCATTCTAAGTAACTTGTGAATCTTCAATGGCATGCTTTTGGGTTGTAAAAGGAATCAGATTTCCTTTTATTTTTAATCAACTGCCAGCAAGTAAAGCAATAAACTTTAATTGCCCACTCAATTCAAAGTAATCGAAACCTTAAAACATGCCATTTAAGAAACAATAATAGAATTTTCGTTTTTTAAAAATTAAGTCCTGTAGATGGCGCCCTCCTGTACGAATGCATTCTTGAAATCTGCTGCTGAGATTCCTCATTGACCGCTGCAACATCTCAGCTGGGATACTGTGAATTTCATCCTGAATTTTGTTTTAACTCAGAGTTCTTGGTCGAGTTGTGTACACTTTACTCTTGAGATAGCCACACAAGAAAAAAAATCAGAAACGAGCAAATAAAAATCCCAGTTTTTCTGGGTCACCCTGTACATGCAATTCCAACATGTGCAGATCATGAGAATTACACATAAATTGTCAATGCTAAAAAAATGAACCGAGTGAACAGAGTCTGTCTTTGATTTTACACGTAGGTATAATGGGTTGAAATGCAAAATGTGGTTCTTGCTGTGGGTCGTAGTAAAAAAGTTTGAAAATCCTGTGCTAAAAGTCTTAGATGTTAAACACAAGAACTTATGAACTATAAGTATGTTGTATATATTATTTTAAGAGATATACAATTTTATGAGTATAGGTAAAATGTATCTTTATACCAATTATTTTTGCAATGTGTATTCACTTTTAAGCCAAAAAATTGGTGTATATTGAGATTAAGGACATTATCAGAAGATAACCACCTTGGAGACCAACATAAACCCTACAATCTCAAAAGGATGGTTTTTCTCTGGATACCACTGTGGTGCTTGAAATGAGAAATCGAAGAACCGAGTTTGAATTCCAGTTGAATTCATTCCATTCATTTACGTGCAAATACCCTTGGGAAAGGTATTAATCCATCTCTTCTCTCCAGCTATGGATTAAATAACAAAAGAGGTTGGGTTCTATAGCCTTGTCTGGCAACCAGTCTACTGCAGAAAGTAATAGCAACCTAATGTGGGAAAATATTCTACTAAGTCAGTCATGTCTCTTTTTGAGACATGATCACCCAAATGTGTATCGTGCATGGCACTTCAACTGACTGACTAACCATCATTACTGTAATCTTCCTTGACTCCCCCAGCAATTTTTATTGTTTAAAAACATGTATAAGTTTAACGACAACAACAACAACATTACACACTATTTATTTGTTAGATTAATTTAATAAATTATAAAAATATGTAAATCAACTGCAATTCAATACTTAAGTAAACAATGCAACAACTAAATATAGTGATTTAAAATAAACATTGCCAAGTGAGTAAAAAAACAGTAACAGTGGTGTGCTTTTTTGACTGTTAAGTGCCATACGTCATACACGTTTGGGCGATCATGTCTCAAAAGAGACACGACTGACTGGGCAGAAGATTATCCCGCAGTAGGTTGCCATTACTTTTTGCGGTAGACTGGTTGCCAGCCAAGGCTATAGAACCCAATCCGTCTCTTCCCTCCATAAATAAAGGAAAGAGACGAATTACCTTTCCCAAAGGTAATTTGCGCGTAAGTAAATGTTCCGAGCCGATATCGATTGCACTACAACGCACATTAAAACAATTTATTCACAAATTTAAACATTTACGAAATTATATATAAAAATACGTGAGCCGAGCAAACTATAAGGAAATCCTTATTTGTCAAACTTTTATATTCCAATCAATAATTTCTGTTTGAAATAATTCAGAGAGTATTTTGCAAAATTGTGAATTAAATTTAGCTTTCAATTATTTAAAACTAAGTCTCAAGAAAACTTTTTCATTTTTAAAAATCCAGTTTATGCAGTTTTTTTTGCGATTTAGTGGAGGAAAATCCTAAAACTTATTATTTTCCATTTTAAATTGGCCGATGTTTTGCTAACTAGTGTTTTATTTGTTGCAAATTCTCAATATCAAAAAATGAAAAAAAAAATGCATAAATTCACTTTCAAAGTTTCATATGTTTGTGTTTTTAATTTATTTTATTTAAAATAAAATCTTAATCATTTCTTTAAAAAAATAAACCTTGCAAAGGAGTGAATCTCGTTATAATAATAGTGGTGTCAAGAAAAAAAAAACATCCTATTGATCGTTTTTCTTGGTTGCGGGCGCCAAAGTTAAACATTTTACAAACATTTTTACAAATTAAATATTTGTGGTTTTCAAAATTACAGAGTAGCTTCCCTTTAACTGACGAAGACATTGGAAGAACAGCAGTCAGTCAGTTAAGTGCCATACGTCATACACGCTTGGGCGATCATGTCTCGAAAGAGACATGACTTACTGGGCAGAAGATTATCCCGCAGTAGGTTGCCATTGCTTTCTGCGGTAGACTGGTTGCCGACCAAAGCTATAGAACCCAATCTGTCCTGTTATTTAACCCATAACTGGAAGGAAGAGACGGATTAATACCTTTCCCAAGGGTATTTGCGCGTAAGTGAATACAATGGATTCAACTGGAATTCGAACTCGGCTTCTCGTTCCGAGCATTTCTTATTGAAGAAGTTTGCACATGTCCATATGGGCTTCACCACTTGCCCCCCCCCCCCCCCAAAAAAAAACGCTGGTTAGGAGACATTCTAAGACTCTAAGTCTATAAAAAGAGCAAGCATGTTTTTACTTCTTGATTCCAGAAGTAGACGAAGTAAGGTGTGCCAGTTCTCTATTTACTGTAATACATGATTAAGCGATCATGTCTCTTTTGTTTGATCCATGACTGACTGACCAGATTTTCCTGCACTAAGTTGCATTTCTTTCTGGTAGACTGGTTGCCAACTGAGGCTATAGAACCCAATCTCTCCTGCTATTCTACCCATAGCTGGAGGGAGAAATGTCGGATTAATACCTTTTCCAAGGGTATTGCACACAAGTGAATGCAGCAAAAATGCAACTGGAATTCAAACTCGGCTCTCCGATTTCTCATTTTAAGTCAATATCCATTGCACCTCAATGTACAGGAGTACACCAAGATTGTTTGCAGGATAAATGTTCTAGGAGATACATAGTGATTTTCTAAGTGCTGCTTAGATGTGGCACAAGGCTGAAAGTATGGGACACTCAGTGAGGATCAAACTCACTACTCAGTTGTAATAGGTTCTAGCAAGACATGCTCGCTCGCCATTACATTATATCTAGGAGCCCATAAATATAGGCTGTAAAACATCCAAAGTGTTGATTCTCACAACAAAGTGGCAGCTTATTTAAACCCAAACATCATAGTACCCTGCAATCCCCAAAACTGCTATTGACAAAGTGGTTATAATTAGAACATGATTTTCTCATTTTCAGTTAGGCTGATGTCTTCATTTTGCATTTTTAATCACGTTTTGATTTTGTAACCTCCAGCCACTTTCATTAGTCCTGGTTGTAAAGACTACGAGGGTCATTCAATAAATAAGGTGAATTTTTCGGTATCAGGACTTCTACAGGGGTTATTCAATAAATAAGGTGAATTTTTCAGTATAAGGATTTCTATGAGGGTCATTCAATAAATAAGGTGAATTTTTTGGTATAAGGACTTCTAATACAGATAGAAGCTTACTTTTTTTTTCTTTTCAACATAATCTCCCAGCAGTGTCACACACTTTTTCCATCTGTGCACAAGCTTCCGTATTCTCTCAGCGTAAAAATATTTGGACTGACGTCTCAGCCAATTGCTCACAGCACTTTTGACTTCATCATCACTTTCAAACTTCGTCCCTCTCGTGAACGCTTTCAAGGGACCAAACAGGTGAAAGTCTGAAGAGGCAAGGTCTGGGCTGTAAGGGGAATAAGGAAGCAGTTCCTGCCCAGCTCGTTGATGGTCTGCACCATTTGGGCTGCTTTAGTACCCACTGGCAGCTGACCTTCGAGTAGGCAAGGTCATCATGGACAATTTTGTGTGCTGTCCCGACAGATAGGCTCAAAGTCCTTGCAATGTCATACACTGTCACCTTTCTGTCAGACTGAATGAGGTAATTGACTGATTTGATTACCTCAGGAGACCTCATTTCTGTAGGTCTCCCACGCCTGTCTTCAGCCTCAACACTGATCCGTCCCTCTTTAAACAATTTAACCCACTTGTAGATATTTTGGTTGAAACATGTGGCACCATACACAGTTGACATTCTTCTATGAATTTCAACTGGTTTGCACCCTTCAGCAACCAAAAACTTGATAACTGACCACTGTTCAAACCTGGAGTATGCTTCTTGGTCGGCCATCTTTGTTAATCTCCAAAACTCTCAAAGTGTTTTTTCAATCTGTAAAAAAAATTAATTCCCTTTTAAAAGAAGTAGAGGAAAAAAATTAAAAAAACAAAAGTAACCATCTATCTGTATTAAAAGTCCTTATACCAAAAAATTTGGCTTATTTATTGAATGACCTTTGTATATAACATTTTTTTTCTCAGGACCATACAAAGCCAGTTCTACACTATTTACATTGTTTAGACTATTGTCCACATCTTTCTTGTCACTTTTACAATGTTTTGACCATTGTATGCTCTGGCCTTCTTCAGATGCTAGGAATTTTGAAATGAACCCTTTATTATGATCACTGGGGTATATCATTCTCATTCCATGTGCAATGTCACTTCTGGTAGCCACGTACTCATCTCCCTTTAAATTAACTCTCTAAATTATTTGTTCACCACTGCTGTAGCCTGGTATTGAATTCACAACTCTTTGGGCCTTGTCACTGGAACTAACCAATATCTATATCCACTGCTGTAGCCTGGTATTGAATTCACAAATCTTTGGGCCTTGTCACTGGAACTAACCAACATCTATATCCACTGCTGTAGCCTAAGCCATGAGGTCAAGACCAATTATATTGCAGATTCTTCTGTGTATTTTATCAACATTCTCTAAAAATACTGCTGAAGAACCAGATGATATGTGGCAGTAATATTCAAAGCATGGAGGAATGGTAAACTTATAAATATGCAACAATTCTACTCCTGCAGCTTCTTTTTTTGCACTTTCCGCCTGTGAAACTCACTTCCATATTCTTGCTTTCCTGATGGCTACAACCTCCAGGAATTTAAATGCAATGTCAATACTCATCTCTTAACCACTTGACTCTAGCTCTTTCTACATCACCTTGTATATCTTTTCCTTTCTCTCCACCTTTGCAATCGTCATCACACCTGTATTCCCATCCTTCTGTTGCTCCTTTCTAACTAGTTCGTCTTTCTCTTCACTCTCTTCTAATTAATCTTTTTACTCTTATGTAGCCCCCTGCACATCAGTGGCATTACTACCTTGCTCGGGGTGATATGATTAAAAAAAAAATTGATGGGCTAGAGCAAATGGACGGCAGAGCGGTGTTTGTCTGTTCTATAAATACATTATTGGCGTCTGCTCCAACGAACTTAAGTCATTGGTGCCTCTGCAACAGGTGTTTACTCGTGCAACCAAATTGGCAACTGGGTCCCACCCATTAACAGTTAGATCAACCAAATGCAGACAACAATTCTACTCCTGCAGCTTCTTCTCTCGCACTTCCCGCCTGTGGAACTCACTTCCATATTCTTGCTTTCCTAACGGCTACAACCTCCAGGAATTTAAATGCGATGTCAATACTCATCTAATAACCACTTGACTAGTTCTTTCACCACCCCATATATCCTTTCCTTTCCCTCCACCTTTGAAACTGTCATCACACCTGTATTCCCATCCTTCTTTTTACTCTCCTCCTATCTAATTTTTTTTTACTCTTATGTAGCCCACTGCACATTAGTGGCATTAACGCCTTGCTCGGGGTGATACGATTAAAAAAAAAAAACAAAAGATATATTCAGGAGAGAAAAACTGTACAGTATGATACAGTGAACCAAGTTTCTTTGCAGCAGACCTAACAATGGATTCAATATAATCTTAGAATTTATGGTTATATCTAACCAGTTCAGTTGTGAATTGATGAGACCTAGCTGCCAATCTAGTATTGCATTTAAATTTGTAAAGTCTAGGTAACAAATAGGAAAGCAATATTTTTAATAATAGAAAACTGTGGTACAAGGCCAAAAGTGGGGTATGGGGAAGGCTGGTCTTCAATCTGTCTTATCTTAAACTTAGCGAACCACAAACTTAGCTACCCAAACATATCATAATATTCCTTACACCAAAACAACACATTTTAACTTGCCAATCTTACTACAGCCACCATAATACTTTAAAGTCTCCATGAAGTCCTAACTAGTTTCCATATGCCCCAAAGATGAAAGTATTATATATTTTGGGAACACAAAAATGTGGCACAAGGTCAAAAGGAGTGATAGGTGAAGGCTGGTTTTTAATCTATCTTATAATTAAACTTAGCTGGCAAATGACCCAAACATACCACAGTATTCCTTACATCAAAATAACACGGTCATATGATTCTTACTACAGCCACCATAATACCTCAAAGTCTCTATGTAGTTCTAACAAGTTCCCATATGTACAATTTATCTAAGGGGTATAAAAATAGCAATGTCCAATTACCAATGAAAATTATAGAAAAGGCACGGGAAAGCTACGTTATGGTAGTGGGAGAGTGCTTTTGAATAATTTTTATTAGGAAGCAAGTTTATTATACAACCTTGTTTTCAACCTTTCGGTATTTCCATGTGTTTTATGACAAGAAATAAATATATATATATATATATATGAAAAACTACTAAAAAGTTGTAAGTTAAAAATGTATTCTTTTGACAGTAGTTATTCATTTCTATTATTATATATATATATATATATATATATATATATATATATATTTGATATTTCAGACCGGCCTCGGCCTTTCATCAGAAACAAATGATTTCAAAATTTAAACTCGAGAAGCGTTCATCGCGAGAAGTGCCTTTCGCGTGATGTAGAAAGCAAAACAGTGAATATTTTTAAACGTAAATCTAACTGTAATCATATTTTTAAATGTTGTTTTAAAGAAAAAATTTTTTAAGTGTATCTAAAAAATGTTTAACTATTGAAATATTTATAAAGATTCAAAATAGATTCCCCCTATTTAACCCTTGCCTATATGCATTTAATTTTAAAATCTAGTATTTTTCTTTGGTTTTGCATGAGTATGTGGAACTAAAATTGGAATCTATCAGTAAACATTTGCAGTTTTCTAATGTGTGTCCTGGTTGATTGAAGTGTTCAACTAGAAGCTAATAAGGGTTATATATATATATATATATATATATATATATATATATATATATATATATATGTCTTAGTAAGAAGAAATAGAATAACAATACACAGTCTGTAGCATTTACTTTTTAAAAACGTTTAATATGTCAGTCATTTAAGTGCTATACATGATACATGCTTGGGCGATCATGTCTCAAAAGAGACATGACTGACTGGGCAGAAGGTTATTCTACAGTAGGTTGCCATTAATTTCTGCAGTAGACTGGGTGCCAGCCAATGTGGCAGATAGCACTGGGTTACATGGTATCCATATTCACAATTAACTCTGGCATTAGGTTGGGATTTGATACTTTCACCTCAGTCAAGATCAAAGTTTATGAAGATCACAAGAGGCCCAATTGGGAATGAATGATAAAACAATTTCTTTTTAATATTTGATCTTTAACACATTCACTGCCAAGACGATTCATGGTCGGCAAATTTTATTGTGATGCTAAACGGTGAGTTATCTTATGTTTGGCCATTTCATCTGCAGGCACAAACAAGTTTATTTGCAAAGACACTTTGAGTGTGAAACAATGTAAAGACTTTTTTTTTTTTTGTAATCGTTTCACTCCAAGCAAGGCGATACTGCCACTGGTGCACAGGGAGTTACAATGAGAGGAGAGTGAAAACGGTATAGGTGATATTGTAGAAAGGATAAGAGAAATGTGGAAGTGATAGAGATAGAAGATGACAATTGACATTACATGTAAACTTTTGGAGAATATTGCTATCAGGAAAGCAAGCATAGTGAAGGGAGTTTCTGATAGAGTAGAAGTGGCAGTTATATTTGCCTATTTTGATGGTAAAAGGGTGGGACCTAGGAGTCAATCTAGTACAATTGAAGATATAAATCAACTTGTAAAAACATTTTGTCTAAGTTGGCTATTATATTGATCAATTAACTTGTTTTTATGGCTTCTTGATCATTTGCCAGACATTTAAGTCCAGAAAAAATCTGGGGGAAGATAATAATGATCTACTGATACAAGTTGGTGTATGACGTCAGATTTCAACATATTGATCAATTAATTTGTTTTTATGGCTTATTGATCATTTGCCAGACATTTAAGTCCAGAAAAAATCTGGGGGAAGATAATAATGATCTACTGATACAAGTTGGTGTATGACGTCAGATTTCAACATATTGTTCAATTAATTTGTTTTTATGGCTTATTGATCATTTGCCAGACATTTAAGTCCAGAAAAAATCTGGGGGAAGATAATAATGATCTACTGATACAAGTTGGTGTATGACGTCAGATTTCAACATACTGATCAATTAATTTGTTTAATGGCTTCTTGAACATTTGCCAGACATTTAAGTCCAGAAAAAATCTGGGGGAAGATAATAATGATCTACTGATACAAGTTGGTGTATGACGTCAGATTTCAACATACTGATCAATTAATTTGTTTAATGGCTTCTTGATCATTTGCCAGACATTTAAGTCCAGAAAAAATCTGGGGGAAGATAATAATGATCTACTGATACAAGTTGGTGTATGACGTCAGATTTCAACATACTGATCAATTAATTTGTTTAATGGCTTCTTGATCATTTGCCAGACATTTAAGTCCAGAAAAAATCTGGGGGAAGATAATAATGATCTACTGATACAAGTTGGTGTATGACGTCAGATTTCAACATACTGATCAATTAATTTGTTTTTATGGCTTCTTGATCATTTGCCGGACATTTAAGTCCAGAAAAAATCTGGGGGAAGATAATAATGATCTACTGATACAAGTTGGTGTATGACGTCAGATTTCAACATACTGATCAATTAATTTGTTTTTATGGCTTCTTGATCATTTGCCAGACATTTAAGTCCAGAAAAAATCTGGGGGAAGATAATAATGATCTACTGATACAAGTTGGTGTATGACGTCAGATTTCAACATACTGATCAATTAATTTGTTTTTATGGCTTCTTGATCATTTGCCAGACATTTAAGTCCAGAAAAAATCTGGGGGAAGATAATAATGATCTACTGATACAAGTTGGTGTATGACGTCAGATTTCAACATACTGATCAATTAATTTGTTTTTATGGCTTCTTGATCATTTGCCGGACATTTAAGTCCAGAAAAAATCTGGGGGAAGATAATAATGATCTACTGATACAAGTTGGTGTATGACGTCAGATTTCAACATACTGATCAATTAATTTGTTTTTATGGCTTCTTGATCATTTGCCAGACATTTAAGTCCAGAAAAAATCTGGGGGAAGATAATAATGATCTACTGATACAAGTTGGTGTATGACGTCAGATTTCAACATACTGATCAATTAATTTGTTTAATGGCATATCAACGCCTTATGGTTCCTTTAATACTGACGTTCAATTTTCATGGGACCTTTGAAGTTTTTTTTTGTTGTTTTTTTTTAATCATTTCACCCCGAGCAAGGCAGAAACGCCACTGATGTGCAGGGGGTTACATAAATGTAGAAAGATTAATTAGAAAAGAGTGAGGAGTACAAGCTAGTTAGAAAGGAACAATAGAAAGCTGAGAAAGCAGGTGCAATAGATACAGATACATGGGCGGAGAGAACATGAAGATTATACAGGGGAGGGGAAAGAGCAAGAGTCCAGTGGTTAGTAGGTGAGTATTAACTTTGCTTTTAAATTTCTGGAGGTCGTAGCCATCAGGAAAGCAAGAATACGGGAGTGAGTTCCACAGGCGGGAAGTGCGAGAGAGGAAGCTGCAGGAGTAGAATTGTCGTCTGCGTTTGGCTAACCTGACTGTGAATGGGTGGGACCCAGTTGCCAGTCTGGTTGCACGGGTAAACACCTGTTGAGGAGGCATCAGTGACTTAAGCTCATCCGAGCAGAAGCCATGAAAGTATTTATAGAAGAGACAGAGGGAGGCCACATTTCGACGATGGGAAAGTGGCTGCAGACGAGTCGCCAGATCAGTACCTATCACATTACAGACTCTCCTTTGGAGCTTGTCAAGAACACTGAGGAGAACGGCAGGGGCACCTGACCATAAATGGCAGCAGTACTCCATGCACGGACGGATGGTTGACTTGTATATATGCAGGATGGATTCAGGTGGAAAAAACATCCTGGATCGACATAGTGACCCAACCTTCTTAGCAGTAGATTTTGCTATGGATTCAATATAGTGGTTCCATTTGAGGTCTGAGGAAAGGGTAAGTCCGAGGAGGCGTAGTGTATTACTCTCCGGGAGAATCATCTGGTCCATGCTTATGGGAGGCAGAAGAGGTTGCCTGTAATGGTTGACAGACAACAGCTTGGTCTTAGAGGAATTGAAGTTGACAAGCCACTTCTTGCCCCAGTTCACCACAGAGTGTAGATCCCGCTCAAGGTCAGCAGCGAGCTTATGTCTGTCCACCATGACAGGTTTCTTACTGGAGCGGGAGTATATTGTAGTGTCATCTGCGTAGATGCCTACTTGGGACTTGATCTCATCTGGGAGGTCGTTGATGAAAATAAGGAAGAGCGTTGGGCTCAGGATAGAGCCTTGTGGGACACCAGCATTCGTGCTGTAGGACGAAGAGGCACGCCCATTCAGAACGACCTTCATTTTGCAGTTATTTAAGAAAGATTGGATTAGGTCAAGCAGGCGACCGGTAATACCATAACCGCGTAGTTTGCATAGGAGGCCAGGGTGCCAAATGTTGTTCAATCTGTTGTCTTCATCTTTGCCATATTCACAACATATTGATCGTTGTACACGCCAACCTTTTTCAGGTGACTGGATTTTTAAACTGAGCCCTTTATTTCGTTCACCTTTGAGTTGGGTTAAAGGAATATAACTGATACTGAGACATCTGGAAGAGGCATGACTCATGGAATGAGAACAATCTACCCTGGTGAATGAAATAAAGGGTTCAGTTTCAAATTCCAATTACCTGAAAAAGGCTAGAGCGTACCACAGCTGAAACACTGTCAATATGGCAACAAAGATTAGGACAATGGTCCAAACAATGAAAATAGTGTAAATAATTACAATAACTCATATCAGAAATATAGACAAAAAATAAAAATATCATATATGTTATTCTGCTTTCACAACTGAATACATGGTAGATGATACTCAGCTTTGTGCATATACAGGTTTGTGTAGACATTATTACTAAAGGCTGTGATGTGTGCATTTAATATTTTAGTTTTGTTGAAGTTATATTTTGGAATGCAGTTTGATTTCTTTAAGGAATTGTAGGATATTATATCGATTAAAGCCTTGAAAGAGTTCTTTCATCTTGGTTGTTTTGGTAATATTTTTTAAAAGTAAATGTGTTTTATGATGTATAGTTCTTGCTGCACAGGTTGGAGGAAGTTCTAGTTTTCTCCCTTTTTTACTCTACTCTCAGGTAACTCTCTTCACACCAGTATTCCCATCCTTCTCTTGCCCATTATCTAATACCTCCTCTAACCAGTTCCTCTTTGTCTTCACTCTCCTCTTATGTAGTTCCCTGCACACCAGTGGCAGTACTGCCTTGCTTGGGGTGAAATTATATATATATATATATATATATACACACACACACTATGGGCCATAATTATTAGGCCACCCCAGTGTTTTTAAAAAAAAAAAAAAATGATGCATTTCAGACTATTTTTTAATATTTGTTGCCAAGTAAATATTTGTAAATGAAAATAAAATGGCTATTTTGTTAATACTTCACTATAACATGTGCATCAATTGAATTTATAAATATTTAATAATTACCTATATTGCAGTTTCATCAATGAAGAAATTTAGGGTGATTTGGATGAGTTCATCTTTGCTTTCTTGCTTTGCAAAAGTTTGCAAAATAATAACAAAAGAACCATTCTATTTTCATTTGGCAATAAAGACTAAAAATAGTATGAAATACATTTCTTTAAAAAAAAAATGGGGTTGCCTAATAATTATGGCTGGTAGTGTGTATATATATATATATATATATATAGTAAGTAACTAACCTAAAGAGCCAACAAACCTACCAAGTTACTTACTTTGTTTGCTCTACTTGTGTATTGACTGCTTTTTGTTTTAGGTTACTCGTCTCGGGTTTTTTTCTTTGGACTGCGTACTTTGACTGATGTTCAAGTGCTTAGCTCTTTCTTTTTTTATTACCATTTTCCTTCCACGTATGTACTCGGAGGGTTTTTCGAAATGAGTATAGCGATAAGTATATATATATATATATATATATATATATAATATATATATATATATGAGAGAGAGAGTGTATGTGTGTGTGTATGTAAGTATAAGAATGTGTTATAATGGAGTGTCTGATATGAAGTCTGGACATTACTACTTCATGTTTCCTTGTTTTTAGTTTTTGGTCTCATTTTTCTATCGAAGGTTTGATGTTGTATATTTTCTTATTTGTATAACCAGATCATAGTTTCTGGCATTCTTTGATAAAAGTGTTAATGGTTGATCTGAGGTGGATATTTGTTGTGGTGTAGAGGATATTAACTTGGAATTAGAAATGGGAGAGTCGAGTTCTAATTTCAGTTGAATTCATTGCATTCACTTATGTGCAAATACACTTGGGAAAAATATCAACCCATCTCTTTTCTCTCCAGCCATGGGTTAAATAGCAAGACAAATCGGGTTTTATAGACTTGTTGGCAACCAGTCTGACTCACCTGGAGGATAAAGGGGTTTGTGTAGGGGTCAACACTCCTACCTGTTAAAAAGACAAGTTACAAAAGCATTAATGACCCCATTGTTGATGATGAGAGATCTTTGATGGCCTATGCTCTACTGAAAATGATAGATTCATTTTTTTTTTTTTTTTGTCTGAGGTCGGTGTTGAGGATCTTTGGGTTAGAACTAATAAATTTGTGGAGCTTGATGATTTGTTTTGGCTGCTGAATTGGCTCTATCATTTGCGTATTAGTGGCTTTGCTCCCTTGCATGGGGATGAGTTTTTCTCTTCAGACCAACATTGAATTCGGTGTTCGTAAAAGGAAAAGGAGCCTGTGGAATCATAAGACAATGGATCATAGTGGCTGGCAGATGAAGAAAAACGATAAATTCACTCACCTAGTTCTTCCTCTGGTATGTGGTTGCTGCTGTAACTATTGAGTGAGGAATTTGACACAAGGCTGGAACCGGAACCCTTCCTTGAGTGAGTTGGAGGGGTGCCTGTGTAGTGTGGGAGGGACTTGAGAGATTTTTCATCTGCTTCAAATTTACTAGAAAAAAAATGTGAAGTGACAAATCAATACATTTTAGAAAACTGAAATATCTTCTAGTTTTGTATTCAAAAATGTTTTGCTGAGAATAATTTTTTTCCTTAAAAAATGTGTTATGGCAATAATTTTTCCTTCAAAAATGTATATATTTCTATAAAAGTGTATTTCTATACTTTTATAATGTTTTTATCCCAGTTTGGGGGTTAACTATTTGCTCATAGCTGGGACCTTAACAGTTGCTACCACTATGGGTAAGGGTGGGCCTGGGAACAACGGCAATTAAGAAGTGGTTCTATGCTTCTCACAACCTCCCAATCAAAGGCCTTGCTGCAGGATGCAGCTTACCATCATGCTCAGGACCTATATATATATATATATATATATATATATATATGTGAAGAAGAACAAAGAATTAAATTGCAACATTCAAAATATTAATTTAAAACTGTGCTCAATATAAAAATAGAGTAATAAATAAAAAAAGCATTTATCATCATTCTTAACTACTTGATGAGATATTGTTCTTTCCATGTTGAAAGAAAATGTACAATTTTGTAGTAGTTTTTACATATTCTAATGTAATAATAATTATATATATATATATATATATATTCTAAAGATATACTATTAAATATAAGAGACAATGAATGTATATTATGTTTAATCATGAGCCATTCTAAACATCGTATTTTGGCTTTAATTTCAGGTGGAAATAAAGACAAAAATTCTCCAAGATTTGGATAATTTTTTATTAAGTTGTTTCTAAGCTTTCGGGTCACATGATCCATCTTCAGAGAGGTTACAGAGACATTAACATAAAAACATCCACCATCAAAGATGACTTTATCTTGTTTGACTTAAAACTTTGCTAAGCAACGATAACAATTACTAAATAGTAAATGCAGTTCATAAATTTGTAATCCGGTTCTATGACGTCACACTGTGTGGGAGCTCAAAATGTTAACAGAACCATATATTTAAATGCAATATAATATGTTATGACCAGATTTAACCGTGATTTTATTAAGTGTGTGTTGTTTGGATTTAATGTAGATGGCCTCCAATATCTGAAGTTTATTTTTACTGTGTGTATGAGTAAAGATTATTGTATTGTTGACTAAAATCTGTCTGATATTACCTACATGGCTATGTTATTCTAAGAAATGTTGTTTAATTGTACTCTGATCAGAAAGGTGACAAGTAAGTCTCCGGGAGAGTGTGGTTGTAGTAAAACCAATATATGTAGTGGGTTTATTATTAATATATATATATTAAAAGCAATTAAAAGCTTATCTAATTCAATAATGTCAGTTTTATCACATTTTTATTTTGCTATACGGAGCAGATTTTCAGCAAAACAGTCAACTGTTTGAAAAAAGAAAACAGATTATTTACATTCCACAGTAATTAATAAAACAAATTTCCACAAGAAAATATGATTTCTTGAAATTTCATGAATTTATATGAAGGCGGGGTGAGTAACAGATGTAAAAAAAAGAAGTCATAATTTCAAAATATAATTTCATTCATTTGGATAAAAGTCCTGAAGGTTTTATTAAAATCGAACAATTATTTGATTTTTGCAAGAATTTCCAAATTAATTTGTAATGTGGTTCTATGACGTCACACCATGTGAGAGCTCAAAATGTTATATATATATATATATATATATATATATATATATATATATAACAATAATTTATTTTTAAACCTGTCTCAAAAAACCCACCGAGTATAAACGCAGAGGGGAAAAAAATGGAAACAAAAAAAGAAACGAACTAAGTACTTGAACATAAGTAAAAGTACTCGTCGAAAGAAAAAACCCCGAGACAAGAACCCTAACACGTAAAGCGCTCAATCAACTTGCCCTGATAATCCATTAGGTGAAACCTAGGTAGGTCCATTGGCTCTTGGTTAGATTTATACTTATATATATATATATACCAACATATATATATATATATACCAACAAACTCATTAACGCTAGAACAGAAATACTAAATAAGTGTAGAATGCACAAAATGAAGTTTCTTGCTTAGACTATCGGACGTTAATGTGACCCCCCCCCCCCCCAAATTCCTTTTTTTTTTTTTTTTATTTCCTCAATCAACCCCTTTCCCCAAATGGGTTAGTCTTAATAGGTGTCTATTTATTTGATTAGTCCTTGGTCTGCCTTTGCCCTGACGAGCCGTTGTGCGAAACCGTGGTAGGTCTTGGCGATCTTGCGATTTTTTTTTCGTGTGAATTTTTTTTCGTATATATATATATATATATATATATATATATATATATTGAATAATAAAAAAGAGAAATCTGTGGAGTGTTTCTCAATAGCACCACATGCTGACTCCCACCCCTATAAGCTGATAACAAGATAAAGAAAAATTTGTCATGTGAGAAAAATTAATTCTGTCATATACGGCTGGAATTGCAAATGTATTGTATCTAGCTTTGAGAAGAAATGTGGATAATTAATTTATAACTGTTTAAGCTTCCATAAATTTAGTCAAATGTTAAAAGCAAAGAATAAACAATAAAATATAAACAAAAATTGAATTTAATATCACCGTACATGTAAAGAGTAGAGTTGATGACCTAAGTGGAAAGTAGTGGGGAGGAAGATGGGGAGAGATGTTATTATTTGGAAGGGGAAACTCTTCCATAGAAAAAGTCAGGAAACTGTCTTTTTGGGGATTTCTTCTTTCTCTTAGCACCTGGGACTTACTGGGGTATGTCTGCCTTAATAAAAATTTGTTCAATGAGATTTCTTTTTGTCTCCATTTTAATATTTTTATTTAATCATGTATATATTTGTCATTGGCGGCAATAATCTGAACAAGATTTAAAACATGCAGATAATACAGTGCTAATGGCAGATACAGGAAAAAAAACTACAAGACTTCCTGTAGAGGTTCCCAAGCTTTTTGCTGCGATTACTCCAAAATACAATTTCACTATTATCCATTACCCCAATGAACAAATACCCGTAATGTAGGAAAAAAAGTAATTATATTTTCATACATCAAAAGTAGACAAAGTTAATGGAAATTATTCAATACAATAGTACCAATCTATAATAATCAGAGGTATAGTAGCCGTAACCTAACCAAAATTTGACTATGATTACAGTTCCATAATCTGGTGTCGAAAAAGTGGAGAAATTTTGAATTTTTTTCCACAAGGCTTGAAAGAAAGATACTTTAAAAGAGATTGGGGTAGGGGAAATTCTTCCTTGAAATGTTGTCTTGTTAATAATTTGGCACAATGTGAAATTATAAACTGATTGCCTCTTCCCAAACCAAACATCCATTAACCCCAAAATATGGGCTCATTACCCTACTGGGTTAATTTACCCCAGGGTTGGGAACCATGGTAGAGGAAGCAATTAAAGAAAGCAGAAAGAAAAGACTACATATAAACTACAAGAAAACTGAATGCATGATAATTGGTAAAAAAAGGAGCCCAAAATGCTATCTACAAGTTGGTGTTACCAAAATCAAAGAGGCACAGAAATTTAAATACCTGGAAAGTGTTCTAACAGAGGACAGAAAGTGTGATATGGAGATCTGAAGGCATATTGGCATAGCCAAGGATGCATTTTAGAAGCTGAGTAGAGTATTAAGAGACAAGAAAATTGTGCTGGAAACAAAGAAGTGAGTACTGGGTTGTTATATGATGCCTGTTATATGGCAGTGAATGCTGGAGAATCTCATTAAAGATGAAGAAAAGACATGAAGTAACTGAAATGTGGTTCTACAGAAGGATGCTGAGGATACCATAGACCAAACATGTGAACAATGATGAGGTTTTGGAGAGGATGGACACTAAAAGAAAAGTGATACTTAACATCAGGTAAAGACACTGAAGTTTTGGGACATGTTGTGTTGTGGTGCAGTGAATAGTGACTGGGAATGACAGTTCGAGGAAACTGAGTTTGAATTCCAGTTGAATTCCTCGCATTCAATTATGAACAAATACCCTTAGGAAAGGTATTAATCTGTCTCTTCCCTCCAGTTATGGGTTAAATAATAGGACAGTTCTATAGCCTTGGCTGGCAACAAGTCTACCGCAGAAAGCAATGGCAACCTACTGCAGGATCATCTTCTGCTCAGTTGGTCATGACTGACTGGGCAGAAGACATGATCGATCAAAGCGTGTATCACCTATGGCACTTAACTGACTGACTGAATATAATATTTGGAAACATGATTAAGGCTTCTACTGGACATAAAGTGGGGGATCGGTTTTCTATTCTTTTGAAGTAACAAACTTAACCCCCATTAATTACTACTTAATAGTATAATACATTTCTTCCCCTTCTAGCTATGAGTCAAATAACAGGACAGAATGGGTTCTATAGCCTTGGATGGTAACCAGTCTACTGCAGAAAGTAATGGCAACCTACTGCAGGATAATCTTCTGCCCAGTCTGTCATGTCTCTTTTGAGACATGATTGCCCAAAGCGTGTATCACGTATGGCACTTAACTGACTAATGAGGAGGGAGGGCATGGAGAACCTGATGTTCATGGGACAGATAAAGGGGAAAGAGAGACAAGAGAAAACAATGCATGACATACTTGATGGACTTGAGTAGATGTATGGTGGGGCAGGGATTGAGTGGGATAACAGGAGAAGAGGTATGAAATCGAATGAGAAATGATGTTTCAACACGATGTGGCCATAAGCCCCTAAATCTGCACCAATGATGTGTGGTCAAACACACAAAGAGGCACCTTGCCTAGAACACTTAGTGATGCTGAAGTTCTACCCTGATCTCAAATAGAATGTGTATATTCAAAAGATGCTGGAAGAATAGTTAGTTCCTTGTACTGTTACAGAAAATACCTAACTCCTCCAATAAAGAATTACATAATGAGCTAGAATTAAAATCATCTCCAATGAATTTCTATAAATGCTTTTAGTATTTGCTATGTCACTATATATGTAATCATTAGAGGGAATGAAAGAAATCCTACCTCGTATATCAAGGGTTACATAAAGAGCTTGTATTAAAATCATCTCCAATGAATTTCTATAAATGCTTTTAGTATTTGCTATGTCACTATATATGTAATCATTAGAGGGAATGAAAGAAATCCTACCTCGTATATCAAGGGTTACATAAAAAGCTTGTATTAAAATTATCTCCAATGAATTTCTACATATTTTTTTTTTTAATCATATGACCCCAAGCAAGGCAGTAACGCCACTGATGTGCAGGGGGCTATGTGAGAGTGAAAAGATTTGGAAAAGAGAAAGCCGAAAACCACATCCTAAACAGGGAACAAGGGATGAGCCTCTACACCTGTACAATAGACATGGGTGGAGTGTGAACCGGGCAATAGTATGCTTTTAGTATTTGCTATGTCACTATATATGTAATTCTTAGAGGGAATGAAAGAAATCCTACCTCGAATATCAAAGGTTACATCAAGAGCTTGTATTAAAATCATCTCCAATGAATTTCTATATATGCTTTTAGTATTTGCTATGTCACTATATATGCAACCATTTGCAGGAATGAATCAAATATTAAACAATGTTCAGTCATGTTTATTTGAAGAATGTGCTACTGACAGATTAATGACCTCCCCCACCATTTTCTTACTTTCAAAGTTTGTGGAATTTTAAAAATATTTTTTTTCTTATACTCTAAGGATGAGTAACATATAAACAAGTCGAAACTATTTCAACATGACTCAACCAGTTGGCAAATCTCCACCTTTTCTGATACTGAAAATTTGATGCCCAAAGTAAAACTTTCAAAATGTAGTCTGTAAGTGCCAAAATGTAATTGGGGTAGAGGAGGAGAGAGACAGCAAAAAAACAAAAAACAGACTTGGTATCACATTTACCTGACAGAACATAATTTTGGTATGTGGGGTTAAAAATGCTGACGAAAGTCAATTGAAAAAAACGTTGACTAGACTTTTACAAGGATCTGCTAAAAAGTAATGTGTGTTCTTTCATGACTGTTGATTTAAGAGCAGAAACACAAAAAACATAAAACAAACACAGTAATCTCAGGATTTCAAATCTAGTTTTCAGCATAGTCTCCTCCCTTCTCAACTGTGGTACGAGGGTCAATCACAAAGTAATGCCTGTTCTTTTTAATTACAACAGGTACAATGATAGAAATTTACAAAGCTGAACAACATGGACATAAAAATATTAAACTTCTAAATCTAGTTTTGAACATAGTCTCCTTCCTTGTCCATTGTAATACAAGAATCAGTCAAAATGTAATGTTCTTTAATTACAATAGATTTAACAATAAAAGCACACAAAATCAATGCAAAGTCTCAGAATTCGAATTCTGTCTCAATTGTGGCACAAGGGTCAGTCAAAACGTGAAGCCTGGTCTTCTTTAATTCCAACAGATGTAATAAAAGAAACACTCAAACGAAATAAAATGAACAAAAATGTCTGCCAATTCTAAATCTATTCCTCAGCATAGTCTCATTCTTTCTCAACCGTGGTCTAAGGGTCAGGGACAAAGTAATGCCTGTCCTTTAATTATAACAAATTTAACAGAAGTACAGAAAGCCAATCGAAATACACACACACACACACACATATATATATATATATATATATATATAAGTAAAAATGAATGTGTTTGTGTGTGTGTATATATATATATATATATATATATATATAGAAAAGTAACCTAAAGAGCCAACAAACCTCACCGGATCTTCATGGAAGGTTGGCCAAACTTCCCTGAAGATCCGGTTAGGTGAAACCTTGGTAGGTTCGTTGACTCTTTAGGGTACTTTCTTTGTTTGCTCTGCTTGTATATTGAGCACTGTTTGTTTTAGGTCACTCATCTCTGTTTTTTTCTTTGGGCTACGTACTTTGACTGATGTTCAAGTGCTTAGCTCTTTCTTTTTTTATTACCATTTTTTCCTTCCGCGTATATACTCGGAGGGTTTTTTGAAATGAGTATGGCAATAAGCTTAAATTTATATATATATATATATATATATATATATATTTAATTTATATAAAGATCTGTTTCACTGTATCACAGCTCATCAGTACGATCAGACATCGGATTGCTTTTACCCAGGATTGAAACCCGACCGAATTGAAATCAGTCAGCGATTCTACCCAGGCAGACTTTCAGTGTATGATATATCATATGCCAGTAGTTAGAGTGCTCTAATTCATTACTGAATGAGCTATATATATATTGTTAAATATAAAAGACAGTGAATGTCTATTATGTTTAATTATGAGCCGTTCTAAACATCGTATTTTGGCTTTAATTTCAGCTGAAAATAAAGACAAAAATCCTCAAACATTTGGAGATTTTTTTTATTAAATTGCTTCTAAGCTTTCGGCTCACATGAGCCATCTTCAAAGAGGTTAAAGCGACATTAACATAAAAACATCCACCATCAGAGATGATTTTATCTTGTGTTGACATTTGGTAACAGTTATCGCCGCTTAGCAAAGTTTTATGTCAACACTAGATAAAATCATTTTTGATGGTGGATGTTTTTATGTTAATGTCCCTGTAACCTCTCTGAAGATGACTCATGTGAGCCAAAAGCTTAGAACCAACTTAATAAAAAAAAATATCCAAATGTTGGAGAATTTTGTCTTTATTTTCACCTGAAATCAAAGCCAAAATACGATGTTTAGAACGACTCATGATTAAACATAATAGACATTCATTGTCTCTTATATTTAACAGTATATGTTTAGAAAATTATCTGCTGCCTCAATACACTATATATATATATATATATATATATATATATATATATATATACACACACACACACACATGCATATGATACTCATGCTCATCCTACACTTTCCTCTACAAATTAATGAGTTTTTCATATTTTAAAATATCTGACGCATAAAATTCAGAGGAAATCAAATCAAGTCAAAATTTTAAAACAAACCCAAAAAAAAACCTTCAACCATAAGAGGTTTTGAATCTTGCACTCAATCCTCTTTAAAGAAAAGAAAATTAATTAGAACTAAGTGAAAAAAAAATTAAAAAAAAAAGAGGACATCAACAAACAAATGAGAAAAAATAGCAACAAACAAAAACAAAACAAAAAAAGAAACAAGTAATTAGACCAACAAAATTTTCATTTCCCAAAAATTCAGAAAAATGTGAAGTTTTTCAATCAGATGCTTGTTGTCGTCGGTTGCTTTGAAAAATCTATAGCCTTCTTCAACATGCCCTGCTTTGCTAGCTGAATCTGCAAACATTTGATATTCACTGACCGAGCAGCTACTGCTACTAGAGTTACACTTTTCTTCAATTCCTAACAGGCTGGGATCAAAGTATAATATCTGTTCTCGTAATTTTTAATGGTAATGGTAATATAAACCATTTTCTTATTAGGAAACTTTCAACATTTATTTGCTGAGCCACCAGTGCTACTCAAGGTTACACTTTATTTTATTTGTTGCCTGTCAGGAAGGGATAAAAATTTAGTATCTATTCTCAGATGCTCACTGTCTGTTCGCCAGCGTGGAAACACTGACCATCTTTGACAAGCAATGACCAGCTAAGACCAGCTTTTGACCAGCTTTGACAAGCAATGATCAGTTAAGACCAGCTTTTGACCAGTTTTGACAAGCAATGACAAGCTAAGACCAGCTTTTGACCAGTTTTGACAAGCAATGACCAGCTAAGACCAGCTTTTGACCAGCTTTGACCAGCTTTGACAAGCTAAGACCAGCTTTTGACCAGCTTTGACAAGCAATGACCAGCTTTTGACCAGCTTTGACAAGCAATGACCAGCTAAGACCAGCTTTTGACCAGCTTTGACAAGCAATGCCCAGCTAAGACCAGCTTTTGACCAGCTTTGACAAGCAATGCCCAGCTAAGACCAGCTTTTGACCAGTTTTGACAAGCAATGACCAGCTAAGACCAGCTTTGACAAGCAATGACCAGCTAAGACCAGCTTTTGACCAGCTTTGACAAGCAATGACCAGCTAAGACCAGCTTTTGACCAGCTTTGACAAGCAATGATCAGTTAAGACCAGCTTTTGACCAGTTTTGACCAGCTTTGACAAGCTAAGACCAGCTTTTGACCAGCTTTGACAAGCAATGACCAGCTTTTGACCAGCTTTGACAAGCAATGCCCAGCTAAGACCAGCTTTTGACCAGTTTTGACAAGCAATGACCAGCTAAGACCAGCTTTGACAAGCAATGACCAGCTAAGACCAGCTTTTGACCAGCTTTGACAAGCAATGATCAGTTAAGACCAGCTTTTGACCAGTTTTGACAAGCAATGACAAGCTAAGACCAGCTTTTGACCAGTTTTGACAAGCAATGACCAGCTAAGACCAGCTTTTGACCAGTTTTGACAAGCAATGACCAGCTAAGACCAGCTTTTGACCAGCTTTGACCAGCTTTGACAAGCTAAGACCAGCTTTTGACCAGCTTTGACAAGCAATGACCAGCTTTTGACCAGCTTTGACAAGCAATGACCAGCTAAGACCAGCTTTTGACCAGCTTTGACAAGCAATGCCCAGCTAAGACCAGCTTTTGACCAGCTTTGACAAGCAATGCCCAGCTAAGACCAGCTTTTGACCAGTTTTGACAAGCAATGACCAGCTAAGACCAGCTTTTGACCAGCTTTGACAAGCAATGACCAGCTAAGACCAGCTTTGACAAGCAATGACCAGCTAAGACTAGCTTTTGACCAGCTTTGACAAGCAATGACCAGCTAAGACCAGCTTTTGACCAGCTTTGACAAGCAATGACCAGCTAAAACCAGCTTTTGACCAGCTTTGACAAGCAATGACCAGCTTTTGACCAGCTAAGACCAGCTTTTGACCAGCTTTTGACCAGCTAAGACCAGCTTTGTACTCAGTTACCGCATAAACGGGGGCTGGGTAACCTTTGACCAATGGCCTGAGCATACGTACTCAGGTTCCCCACATTAAAGACTGACCTTGTGTCACAACTCGCTCCAGTGGGGGAATAGGGTCAATATCAATTGTAGTATCTGTTCTCCTTATCTCCATTGGTAGTGATAATATTAACCATTTCATTTTATATTCATGCACTGGACAGCCAGTGTTATTTAAGATAGGTTGTTCTTCATTCCATGACCAGTTCTGTCTTTACAGTTTCTGTTTTTGCACTTCTCATTTGTGGAACTCACTTTTGGCTTCTTGCATTCCAATTGAATTTGATCTACAAAATCTATATGAGATGTCAATTTTATCTCCTGAATTCCTTTTTTTTTTATTGGCCTCTCTCCTTAATGTTTTCCTTTTTCTCATATTCACCACCATTGAATCTTCATAGCTTTATTGCCTTGATTGGAGAGAAATGATTAAAAAAATTCCAAAGATTCTAAGAGTGCTTGGATATATCTAAACTTATTTATAAATGGAACTTAGTCTGTGTGTGTGTGTGTGTGTGCGTGTGTATCCATTACCTATAGACTTCGAAATGGCCAAACCGATTTTCTTGAAAATTTACACAGTTGTACCATAAGTGTCTGCGAGTGTTCTTAGCTAGGTTTTGTGTCGAGGTACCCCTGATAAATATTGAAAATCGATAATCGAAAAAATCGGGTTATAGAAGGAGTGGTCCGATTTTAATCAAATTTGATACATTCATAGACAAAGACATAAGAAACGATATTCAAAAGTTTCAAGGTTGCAGTTCTTACAATCACGCAGAAAATCGATAATATATATATAAAAGTTTTCATTACACCCGAGCAACGCCGGGATATACTGCTAGCATATATATATATATATATATATAGATAGTGTATCAAGATCGAGGCAGCAGATAATTTTCTAACATATGATGCTAAATATGAGAGACAATGTCTATTATGTTTAATCATGAGCCGTTCTAAACATCGTATTTTGGCTTTAATTTCAGGTGAAAATAAAGACAAAAATTCTCCAACATTTGGATAATTTTTTATTAAGTTGATTCTAAGCTTTCGGCTCACATGAGCCATCTTCAGAGAGGTTACAAGGATGTTAACATAAAAACATCCACCACCAAAGACAATTATTAGAAACAACTTAATAACAAATTATCCAAATGTTGGAGAATTTTTGTCTTTATTTTCACCTGAAATTAAAGCCAAAATACAATGTTTAGAACGGTTGATGATTAAACATGATAGACATTTATTGTCTCTTATATTTAACAGTATATGGTTAGAATTATATATATATGAGTGAATAAGGAACGAAGAAAAATTTACAATGTCCAAAGCATTAATTTAAAACAGTGCTCGATTTATAATATAGAAAGAAAAAAATTGTACATGTTCTAAACTATAATTTATTATATATATATATATATATATATAGGGTATTCCAATGATTTGAACACATTTTAAATGTGAATTAAATTTAAGTATTAAATGATTTTTTTTTCAATTTCTTTCAGATTTAACAACTTCAGTCTTTGGCAATTTCAACCATGGAAAGATTAACAATCGAACAATGTGTTAATGTTATTGAAGCCTTTTATGAAAATAGACATTCATACAAGATAAGTTCCCAGGTCGCATCATCCCTCGAAACAGTGATGCCAATTAGCCCCCATGATCAAGTGATTTGACACCTTTAGATTTCTTCTTTTGGGGTCACCTCAAAAGTAAGGTCTATGCCAACAAGCCATCAAGCCAACAACAATTTAATAGTGGAAGGATGAGATAATAAAAAATATTGGTGAGATAGAAGAGTAACTATGCAGAGGCGTCATCAAAAATTTTGACCATTGAGTGGAAGTGTGCCACTGAAGCCTTGGCAGACATTTGGGTGACATTATTTTTCACATATAATTACCACAACTCAACACAATCCAGTAGTGAAATCAATAAAATTTCACCAATAACACCATTTTATTTACCGCTAACTTTGATCTATCTTAATGGAACACCCTGTATAAATACTGGGTGTGATGGGAAATTATTCTCATCATATATTTTTAATTTTACACATGTGCATTGTTTTTGATTTTGTCAACTGCACAGCATAGTTGAGTCAGTTGGGAACCGTCTGAGAGAAAAAGAGGACATTGATACAATTCACTCCACAGAAATTTGGAAATATTCTCCCACACTCAGTAAGCCCCCCCCACTTGAATCTTAGTGGATTTATTGCCTTGCGTGGGGAGAAATGATTAAAAAAGTTTCAAATTTTCTCAGACTACTTGGAGATTATATATATATATATATATATATATATATATATATAATCTCCAAGTATATATATTGTGTGTGTGTGTGTGTGTGTGTGTATGTGTGGTCGTAAATTATTCTCATTTTATATATTTAATTTTGTGCATGCGCACTGTTTGTTTTTGATTTTGTCAACTGCACAGTGTAGTTGGGTCAGTTGGGCATCGTCAGTGAGAAAAAGACGATCATGATGCAATTCACTCTGCAGAAATTTGGAAATCGCATGCTATATTGCTTGAAATTCACGCCAGAAGCTCCAATACGAACATTACAGAGTGTTTGGGTGTCAATCTGAAAAGACTGGAATGGATTTGAAAAAGTTGAATGTAACTAAAATTGAAGTGATGGAAATTTATGACTATGGGAAGATTAAAATAAAAGTTTTTCACAGTATATCTTCATCTACTGTCCTGAATATATGAGATATCATTAAAAATATATGCACTCAGAAGCAGGAATTTTAGTAAGTACACGTATCTTAGTTTCTATCCCTGTTAAAAACATTATGCTTGCCTTGAAATACATTAAATTTTATGTATTTTTATAGGTGTTTTTGATTTGTATTATAAGTATTTATAGGTATTTTTGTATTATTATAAGTGTTTCTGATTTGTGTTATTATAAGTATTTATAGGTACTTTTGTATCATTATAAGTATTTATAGGTACTTTTGTATCATTATAAGTATTTATAGGTACTTTTGTATCATTATAAGTATTTATAGGTATTTTTGTATTATTATAAGTATTTATAGATATTTTTGTATCATTATATAAGTATTTTTGTATTATTATAAGTATTTCTGATTTGTATTATTATATAAGTATTTATAGGTATTTTTGTATCATTATGAGTATTTATAGGTATTTTTGCATCATTATGAGTATTTATAGGTATTTTTGTATCTTTATGAGTATTTATAGGTATGTTCTGTATTATTATGAGGATTTATAGGTATTTTCTGTATTATTATAAGTTTTATACGCAGAGAACATAGCAGAATCAACAGCAGTCCATTGCAGTTTCATAACAGAATTCTGCATTACTCATTCTATATGTGACACAGAGGAAGGTCATGAAATCAAGTACGTGGGTCACTTTTTGGTAAGTTGAGGTTCACCTTAAACAAATTCCCGTCATCGGTTACTTCTTCTGCTCCAATTTTCTTTCACCTTCAACCAATTCTTGCAAAACCAAACAGCGATAGTGAAGGGATGATGGGAACACGTGTTGGCAAAACTGGAGGCTTGTAGTCCTGAACCTGCATGTTGGTGGCAGATTTAGTTACCAACACCGTCATCATAAAGCAAAGAAGAAAGCAAATTTCTGGATGCGAGATAAAGATGACAGCAACACACAGAAAAATGTCTCATTCAAGAAAATCTGACTTAAACCATACCTCAACTTTTAATGTTAATGCTCCCAATTAGCATCTAACATAGTGCCCACACCTTTTAACATCTTGATGAGTACCCTTATAATTTAACTGCTAGCTTAGTACAGGCCATCATTTAACATCTCTCTTAGTAACTCCATTTAACATCTGGCTTAGTATCCCTCCACAGTTTAACATCTGGCTTAGTATCCCTCTACAGTTTAACATCTGGCTTAGTATCCCTCCACAGTTTAACATCTGGCTTAGTATCCCTCCACAGTTTAACATCTGGCTTAGTATCCCTCCACAGTTTAACATCTGGCTTAGTATCCCTCCACAGTTTAACATCTGGCTTAGTATCCCTCTACAGTTTAACATCTGGCTTAGTATCCCTCCACAGTTTAACATCTGGCTTAGTATCCCTCCACAGTTTAACATCTGGCTTAGTATCCCTCCACAGTTTAACATCTGGCTTAGTATCCCTCCACAGTTTAACATCTGGCTTAGTATCCCTCCACAGTTTAACATCTGGCTTAGTATCCCTCCACAGTTTAACATCTGGCTTAGTATCCCTCCACAGTTTAACTGCTAGCTTAGTATCTCCCCATTAACAGTTTTGACATTTGGCATCTTCCCTCATTTAATATCTACTTAACCTTCCCACTACTTAATCCTCTAGCTTAATAACCCACCAGCATTTAACATCTTTGTACCCCTATTTAACTGCTAAATTAATAATACCACCATCTAAAATCTAGTTTAGTATTCTCCACTATTTAATCTATTTTTATCTAGCTTAGTACACCCTCCCTATTTAACTGCTAGGTTAGTACCATCACTACTTAAAATCTAGCTTAGTACCAACCAGCTGATTTAGGCCCATCCCTAATTTAACTTGCTTACCCACCACCCTTAGCATCTAGCACAGGACCTCCATGCAGCTTTTGGAGTCTAGTTTAGCCCCCCTGACCTTTTATTATGTGGTCCCATACCTGAAGCTTAATGAATATCAATAATGAGAGAATTTTGTTAAAATATTAAAAATAGTTGATCCGAATTACAAGGTAATATAACGAAATAAACAGACAAACAAATAGCTGATGTAAAAATAGATATTTTTTTTTTTTTGTGAATTAAAATGTTATCAGGAGGAAGGGAAAAAAACAAAACAAAAAAAAACCAGTGACATCATCAAAAGAAAAGACCATTTCTGCTTCAGCTAAAACTGGTGCCGTAGATGGTGATAGTGACTGCTTGTAATAAGCAACTTCCTTTTACAGAACGGGGTCACCTGGACTGCAGCCAATAAGCTGCTGCTTCACGTCAAGGCAGCAGGCAGACAGAGAATGGTTTCAAGATCAAATTTAAGTAAAGTAAGGGAAGTGGCTAATATTGCCAATACTATTACTTGAGCTACAATCTCCAAGAATTTAAATGTAAAGTCAATAGTCATCTATCTCACTAACCTGCATCCTCTCTCTCATGCTGTTTTCTCCGTCCACTCCACTCTCATCAGTATTCTCATCCTTCTCTTACCCACTTTCTAACACCCCCTATAACCTGTCACTCTTTCACATAACTTTCTTCCTATATAAACTCCTGCAAAACAGTGGCAGTAAAATGCCTTGCCTGGGGTGATATGCTTATATAAAAACAAACAAAAAACAAAAAACAAAAAAAAAATCATTACAACTGTTCCATCTAAGATCTTATTAGAGGTACAAAATTTAAACGATGCTATGAAAACAGGCACTTAAAAAAGATGAAAAGGAAAGCAGAAAAGGAAAAGAGAAAAGAAAAGAAAACTGCAATCAAAGTAAGTGACAAAATGAAAAGAAAAGAAAAAAATTAATTTAAAGATTAATTAAAGAGAGTTACAGAAATACCTTACATATTCTAAGCTGTCACCTGGACGACGTTAGTTAACTGGGTCAAGCAAGTTGCAATGGTCTCTTCATTTAGCTAATGTCGCAGAATATTTTTTTCAGATACCACCAGTTACCATCATGGTTTGGGCTGGCTCGTACCGAGTGTTTGCTGTTAAAACTTTTTTAAACCCAGTGAATCTGTAATTGCAACACAGGGAGCTTTTTGTGTTCACTTTATGTTACGTTAAAATTATACTGTTCTGGATAAAAAAATCGATACTGCTAAGGGCTGAAAATTTAAGAGCCACAGGTTCAGTGATTAAAAAAGAAACAACCTGGAAGATGTCGAAATTCCAGAAAC
The DNA here is from genome assembly GCA_037127315.1 of Ascarosepion bandense. Taxonomy (NCBI): domain Eukaryota; kingdom Metazoa; phylum Mollusca; class Cephalopoda; order Sepiida; family Sepiidae; genus Ascarosepion; species Ascarosepion bandense. Next base: position 1,293,037 of record JBBBDQ010001090.1, read on the forward strand.
TTTAGAAATCACCTACAAGAATATATGGCAAATAAAGCCCACCATTTGAAGGGTTCTATTTATAAAACCAAATGAATAAAAACTGTAGCTGTTTGTTTAAACAACAGTTAAATAATGTTTTTTAACAGAAGTTACCTTAGTTGTTTTATCAATATTTAAGATGTGGGAGGTATTTCTGCCGCATCCTCTGTGTAAATCATACGTTTAATGATTCTGTGTTCTGCCTTCATTTGACCATGTTTGCCACTGATGTGGCTTTTTGAACATATCAACCACATTTATGCCAAGCCATACTGCTGAATATATACAGATTGTGGCAGAAATACCTTTGACATTTGAAACTTTCACTCTGTGTGGTGTGAGTGAACTTAGGTAAGTTCAGTGATGTCTTGCAATGATGTCTTTATCTATTAGGATGTTACAATTTCAAAAACAATTTTATTCTTGAAAAAGTAACTGTAGAAATATTGAAATCGGTCAAAATATGCGCCTTGTGCTATGCATCTCTGCCATTGATTGACGGAATTATTTATTCCTCGTTGATAAGATAAAGTTATTGGCTGTCATGGAACAAAATCTTTGAAATCTGATTTCACCTCTGGTGTGGAGCTAAAAGTCTTACCATTTGAAAATGTGCTTAACTGCTTAAAAATGATAATCAATGGGTGAAAGAACAGGAGAATATGGAGGATGTGGTAAACTCTTGTATCCCAAGTTTGTGGATTTTTGCAATGTCATTCTTGCAACACATGGCCACATTATTATGGAGCAGAATGAACCACATTGATTCCGCAATGCAGGTGTCATTTTTGGCAGGGGTGCATGCATTTCAGCAAGTTGATTGCATTAAGACTCTGCATTAATGCTCACATTAGCTTCCAGAAAGCTTTAGTAGATAACACCAATTGTAGACTACTAGACAGTCACCATAATCTTTTGCCGATGCAACTTTGACTTTGGGAAATGTTCAGGTGACTCATCACAATCAAGCCATTGACCTGATCGTTTACAGTTACCATAGTCAGTCAGTCAAGTGCCATATGTGATACACGCTTTGGGCGATCATATCTTGAAAGAGACATGACTGACTGGGCAGGAGATTATCTCACAGTAGGTAGCCATTGCTTTCTGTGTTAGACTGGTTGCCAGCCGAAGCTACAGAACCCAATCTGTCCTATTATTTAACATATAACTGGAGGGAAGAGACGGATTAATATCTTTCCCAAGGGTATTTGTGCATAAGTGAAAGCAAGGAATTCAACAGGAATTCGAAATCAGCTCCCTGCTCTCTCGTTCTGTCGATATCCACTGCACCACAATGCACATCCAGCAATTATCATAAAGGATCTAATTTTCATCACAAGTGACTTTTCTGTCAAGAAAGAGATCATTGGTGTCACACAGAAAGAGCATACTTCAAAACACCTAAGCTTTTGATTTTCATTGAGATCCTGAGGAACCCATTTATCTAGCTTTTGCACCTTGCTAATACTCTGCAAATGGCGTAAGACTGTTGCAATGCTGACACCAAGCATCTGAGACATTTCTCTGACACTTTGATATGGGTTTGCTCAACAACTGCTTATAATTGTTCGTTGTCAAGATTGGGTGACTTTTTTTATCTTCAAGGCTCTCATACTAGAAATAAACTGCATGAAAACTGAATGCATGGTCATCAGTAAAAAGGGCAGCCCAAAATGTCAAATACAGGTCGGGGATACCAGAATCAAGCAGGTACAAAAATTTAAATACCTGGGAAGCATTATAACAGAAGATGGAAAGTGCGACACAGACATCCAAAGGCGAATTGGCATGGCAAAGGAAGCATTCCAGAAGTTGAGTAAGGTATTAAGAAACAGGGCAATTTCGCTAGAAACTAGGAAGAGAGTACTGGATTGCTATGTGATGTCCGTCCTTCAATATGGCAGTGAATGCTGGACAAACCATCAAAGATGAAGGAAAAACTTGAAGCAACTGAAATGTGGTTCTATAGAAGGATGCTGCGAATCTCATGGATTGAGTATGTGAGCAATGATGAGGTCTTGGAAATGATGGAAAAAAAAATGGAAATTAATACTGAACATCAGGAAGAGACAGCTGAAGTTCCTGGGACATGCAATGAGGAAGGAGGGCTTGGAGAACCTGATACTAACAGGCCAGATAGAGGGAAAAAGAGACAGGGGAAAGCAATGGCTAACATATTTGAAGGACCTAATCAGGTGGATGACAGAATGAGGATTGCACGGTGTAACAGGAGAAGGCGTGCTCAGAGCCATCAGGGATAGGGAAACGTGGAAAGCCATGATCGCCTACGTCCTGAAGGGACAGGGCACACAGAAGAAGTATCACCTTCATGCTGTTCGATCACTTGTGGACATAGTTCTCTATGCTCTGTTGATATTGGTAGAAGTTTGTGAGGCACTGTGCCCTAGTTTGAATTCACGCAAGAAAAGTAAACGACGATCATGTTTTTTTCATGTTCATAATTAAGGGCTTCTATACTTCAAGAATATTTCTGTCTGAAAATAATTTAAAAATTATTAAAGAGCAGATATTAATTATTATGTATACGAAAATTCACTAAATATATACCGTGAATACTATGTTTTTCAAAATACAACACTTTGAGCGGCTATCATTTTTGTAACAACCTAATAGTTAATGTCTTACTAATTTTTTTTTTTTTCAGATACCATCAGTTTCCATCATGGCTTGGACTGGTACACAATGTGTGTTTGTTATTGAAACATTTTTTAAGACTGATGAATCTGTATTTGCAACACAGAGCTTTATATGCCATCAGAATGAGGCTGTTCTGGATTGTAAATTTCATTATAAATAGTGTTAAAATCTAGTGTTTATTTCATTGTAACTTTCATTATAAATTGTACATTTATTTGTAACACAGAGATTTACATGCCCATTTCATGTTACCAGAATGAGGCTATTCTGGATTATAAATTTCAAGGCCATAGAAAGCTGCCTGGTAAACTTTGAAGCACTTGAACTTCTGGTTGATGGAAAACTTCTACAAAAGTGTATAGTAAAACTAAATAAATAAAACTGTAGCTCTTTGTTCAAACAACAGTGAAATAAATTTTTTTGATATCAGTTATCTTCATGTTTTTGTTTACCTTTAAAATGTGTGAGGTATTTCTCTCACACCCAGTCAGTCAAGTGCCATACGTGATACATGCTTGGGCGATCATGTCTCGAAAGAGACATTACTGACTGGGCAGAAGATTATCCTGCAGTAGGTTGCCATTACTTTCTGCAGTAGACTGGTTGCCAGCTAACCCAATCTGTCCTGTTATTTAACCCATAACTGGAGGGAAGAACAAATTAATACCTTTCACAAAGGTATTGATCTGTGTAAGTGAATACAGGGAATTCAACTGGAATTTGAACTCGGCTCCCTGATTTTTCATTCTGAGTCGATATCTAATGCACCACAACACACCCAGTATTAGATTTTAAAATAGATTTAATTTATTCCTATTTTTGCTGTAAATTTGTTTGCCAGTCTTCACATTTTTGTGGATGAATTCTACTCTTCAATCTCTTTCTCAAAGAGACAAAACATCGTATATCTCTTGCTACTCTATCACTTTTTCCAGAGAAAGCGTTCAGATGAACTTTATCCGTTAGTTCAACCAGTTCCAACATTCACACCCAAGACCCACCATGTCATGCACATTGTAGTGAACCACCCTCATTCCCTTCATATTCCATTGGTGAGATGTAAGTTCCTCTTGAGAGGCTTCTATCCACAAACCAATTCCCAAAAGGTTGCTTCTCCAATCATTTAAATAACCCTCCATCTGCTTTCTGGAACTGACTCCAAATAGAATGCTTCCCTGATCACTACAATCTTAAACTGTTCAAGTTTAGGGTTATCGTTATCTTTCCTACATATCTGTATAAACAGTGCGTCTTACTCTGTAACCATCCATCTGCCTTGTGGAACTGATGCCCAAGAATATGCTTTCCTGATCACTACATTCTTAGCCTGTTCTAGGGCTAACCATTATCTTTACCACATATCCATATAATCTGTGTCTCTTACTTTGTAAACCCCTACCTTGAGTGGCTCTTGGGCTTTGTACTGTAAAAAAAAAATTTTACTTGAAAAAAAAAAAAAATACCAACAAAGTATATACCCCTAAATCCAAAATATTTTTAGCTTTAAATAACCTGCAATGCATTGATAAACTGTAAAAAAAAAAAAAAAAAAAAAAATCAATCAACATATTGCATGAATACATCATGAATACTGCATTTAAATAAAAATGCACTTTGATGTTATACCTATGTTTATTCATGCATTGATTATATTTTTTATGATTCAGCAACCCTTTGTGGGCTATTTAAAGCCAAAATCTATTTTGAAGTGTAGGAATAATTTCTTTTTAATGAGTGATTTTTAAAAATTTCTTGTTGGACACTGCTGGCAGGCTAAAAAAAAGAACTCGCAAGTGGTCTACTGTTCTAGACACCTAGCCATGGTGCAAGGCAGGTTGGTTACCCAGCAAATACCAACATTGACCAGCTATGTAAGAACACAGGATGCCACTCTAATGACCTTTTGACCTTAATGTGAGAACATGATAATTGACGTATAAACTCATGAATGAAGCTAGCTTGACTAAATGATATATTAATAAAACCAAGCATGGCGCTCATGAGGACTTAGAAGTTAGTAAATGTTCTCAAGAGATAAATGTTTGAGGCCATCTGGTGGCCACTGTGTGTACTATAAATATAAATATACTATATGTACTATAAATATACTATATGTACTATAAATATACTATATGTACTATAAATATAAATATAACAATACATTTTTTCTAAGTCTTGATTGTCATGTGGCTGGAAAAATGTCTACACTGTTAGGTTAAATGAAAAGGTTAAGATTTGGTTTAATTAACCTGACAGACACAAAATAAGAGTTTGTTATATACCTATTTCTATACAGGAATGAAATGTTCCTATCCTCTTAAATATGTGGACACAGTTAAGTGCCATACATGATACATGCTTTGGATGATCATGTCTCGAAAGAGACATGACTGACTGGGCAGAAGATTATCCCGTAGTAGGTTGCCATTACTCTCTGTGGTAGATTGGTTGCCAGCCAAGGCTATAGAACCCAGTCTGTCCTGTTATTTAACCCAAAACTGGAAGGAAGAGACAGATTACTACCTTTCCCAAGGGTATCTGCGCATCAGTGAATGCAATGAATTCAACTGGAATTTGAACTCGGCTCCCCGATTTCTCGTTCGGAGCTGATATCCACTGCACCACAACGCACATCCTATTATTATCATATCTTTCCCAAGGGTATTTGTGCGTAAGTGAATGCACTGGAGTAGAGGAAAGTGATTATCCTGACTAGCAGTGTATCTACTTTATGCAGTGTGCGAGTCTTGTACTTGTCGACATTCCCAACCTCACACATTGGTGATTACTCACACAGTAAATTTTTAGGGCTACAACAGGGTCCCAATGTTGCATTAGATTTACAGTGTAAACTGAAAATGCTGCTCAAAATTTAAAAGTTTGGGAATATCTGTCTGAATTTATGTGATAAAGAGTTATTTAAATTTGCACTATTTTCTTATTTTTGTTGTTGCTATGACAACTTTTTGGAAACATTGTGATAAAAACAACAGTTTAAATGCAAATACCATAAATAATCTGTGGAAACTTTAACAACTGAAAACATATTGAGGCCTCACAAGTAATAACAGAAAATTTGATAGTCATAGATTTAGCCATCCATAAGTTATAAAATAAATAGCAAAATACAAAAAGAAATAATAACAAGACTATCATCTTACATATTTAAAATGACAGGGGGTGTAAAGGAGGAAAAAGGCAAAAGACGGAGTAATAGTAGACAGGTGCAAAAGGGGTAAGGGAGCAAAAAAGGTAGGAAAAGTAAAAGGTTGCAAATATGTAAAGGAGTAAATGAAGGTGGGAAAGTATAAAGATGGCAAAAGAAACTGAGAAGGAGCAAAAGAGTGGAAAAAAGTGGAAAGGAGCAAAAAAAAAGCCTTCCCCACAATTTGCAAAATGGAAGCAGGAAAAAGAAAGTGTAAAAGTGGAAAGGAGAGAAAGAAGATGCAAAAGTAGAAAGGTCCAAAGGAATGTGCAAAAAAGGAAAGAGGGGCAACAGAAGGTGCTAAAATAGAAAGTGGCAAAATAAAGTGTAAAATAGGAAAGAAGGTGTAAAAGAGGAAAGGTTAAAAAAAAAGGTGCAAAAAAAAAAAAGAAAAAAAAAGAGGAGCAAAAGAGGAAAGGTTAAAAAAAGGTGCAAAAAAATAGAGGAGCAAAAGAAGGTGTAAAAAAAAGAGGAGCAAAAGAAGGTGTAAAAGAGGAAAGGTTAAAAAAAAGGTGCAAAAAAAGAGGAGCAAAGGAAGGTGTAAAAGAGGAAAGGTCCAAAAGAAGGTGGAAAAAAAAGAAAAAAAAAAGAGGAGCAAAAGAAGGTGTAAAAGAGGAAAGGTCCAAAAGAAGGTGCAAAAAAAGAAAAAGAAAAGAGGAGCAAAAGAAGGTGCAAAAAAAGAGAGGTGCAAAAGAAGACACAAAACAGAATTGAGGCAAAAGAAAAACAGCAAAAAAGGAATTGGTTGATATGAAAGAAAGACAGACAGGCTTGTACTTTCAAGTTTTATCACTTCTTTACCATCTCTGAAAAATTGGTGAAGTTTTGCATGTTAATTTTATTTCATTTTCACACCACATATAAGAAAGTAAGAAGAAACTACAGCATTAATGCATATCTGGGTAATGCCAGGTATCCTTTTTGGAGTACAGTCATCTTTTTTTTTCTTTTTTAAACATCACACACTCAAGTAGTATATGACTAATTTCTTCTCCTGAAGTTGAATATGCAACTTTGGTGATATTTGTTTTTCTTTTAGCCCCTGATATTTGTCAAGACAATTGGATTTGAGGACGTTTTTCTTCTTTAAACACTTCAAAACACAAAGACAATCACTTGAAACATTCCGAATGCATGAGAAAATGATGACTACTGTATGACAAAAATAGAATTAGATAAAGACAGTTTGAGCTGTGGGTTATTTAATGCCAAAATGGTAGGGTTTTAAGGTACTTTTTTTAATGTTTGGTTATAGTGAGAAGGTTGATTTAGTCAAATTTTAATGAAAATTTTTCGTTTTTATTCTTTTTTATTTTAGAAAACTGAAAAAGTCCTCTAGTTTTGTAATCAAAAATGTTTTGCTGAGAATAATTTTTTCCTTCAAAAATGTGATATGGTAATAATTTTTTCTTCAAAAATGTATATTTTTCTATAAAAGTTTATTTTTATTCTTTCATAGTGTTTAGACCCCAGTTTGGGGGTTAACTATTTGCCCATAGCTGGGACCCTAACAGGTGCTACCACTGTGGGTCAAGGTGAACCTGGGAACAACAGCAATTAAGAGGTGGTTCTATGCTCATCACAACCTCTCAATCAGAGGTCTTGCTGCCAGATGTAGTTTACCGTCATACCCAGGACCACAGGTAAAGACAGACAGATCAATTTAACCGGTCAGTTAATAAAATTTTAGGAATAAAGACAACAAAATGATAATATAGACAATAAGATTGATATTTATTATATATAAAGTAATGTTTAAACATATATATATATATATATATATATATATATATATATATATATATTTGGTCGAGTTTCGATCCCGGCCAGAAGCAAGTGGATGTGTCTAGCCACACTGATGAGCTGTGATACAGCGAAACAGGCTTGTATGTGGATGACTAATATATTATGCTCTCATTATGATTGAGCTCTCTGGAGAAAAAAATTTTAAAAACAGAAATGAATTGAGTTCTTTCGGTGACTGGCGTGTTTATACACTGCTTATATACAACACGTTAAAATTTCCCTTCTCTGATTCCATGTGTCGATGGCTTAGGGAGTAGCGACTCCGACTGACACCAAATTGGTCGAGCTTCGATCCCGACCAGAAGCAAGTGTATGCATCTAGTCACACTGATGAGCTGTGATACAGCGAAACAGGCTTGTATGTGGATGACTAATATATATATTCTTTAATTACTAAGTTTTTGGTCATAATAAAATTAGACCAGTGCACATTTGGATTAAAAAGAGTTCAATATAATTATATTGTAAAACTTTTGAATATTTTTTATTTGTAAACGAGTTATTATGTGACCTAGGTTTCTACCATGAGTGGTGTCTTCAGGCAATTTGCAATAACTGATTTTACCGTTTACCGTTTTTTTTTTTGTTTTTTTTTAAGAATGCTAATACCAAAAATACTTGACCATTGAAGACAGTGTTTAATGATTAGCAATTTGATGCTTTGACTATTGACTCTTTCCAAGATGTTAGTGCTGGTTAAATATTCCCATATGATGTTCAAAATTCAATGAAATATTATAATTACATAAAAAAATACACAATAGCAACAGCATTAATTCATTTGTTTAATAGGATGAAAAATTATGTCACTTAGCATCCTTCATAGTTTATCTTACCTTATTTTAATAAAATTCCTACACTTGTCCTGATAAAGTTCCTCAGGGAGATGAAACACATTGGCATAAAAGATGCTCCTGTATATATATATATATATATATATATATATAGTTAATTACTTAGTCATAAGGTTAGACCAGTGCACATTTGTATTAAAGTGTTCAATACAATTACAGTGTAGAAATTTTGAATATTTTCCATTTGTAAACAAGTTATTATGTGACCTAGGTTTCTAGCATTAGTGGTGTCTTCAGGCGATTTTCAAAATCTGATTTTATTGTTTACTGTTTTTTTAAGAACGCTCACGTAATGGGGAATTTTTGAATGTGCAATTTTTAAAATTACAAGTAATTATAACATTTTCATCCATGGTTGTAGGAACCTAAGATGTATTTTTTAGTATGCTCTTTTACCATACTAAAAATTACCTCTTATGTTCATACAACCATGGATGAAAACGTTATAATTTTTGTAATTTTAAAAATTGCTCATTCAAAAATTCCCAGCCACGAGAGTGTTCAAAAAATTAAAAAAAAACACTATGTGAGCGTTCTTTTAAAAAAAAAAAAAAAGGCTAAACAATAAAATCAGTTATTGAAAATCACCTGAAGACACCACTAATGCTAGAAACCTAGGTCACATAATAACTTGTTTACAAATGGAAAATATATTTAGTAACATAAATTAATAAATATACATATGATGGTATTTTTTATTTTTAATATTTTGTATTTTAATTTTAAGTTTTAAATTAAATTTTCAATTTTTATCTACATGTAACCTTAGAATATTTAAATTTTTAATCTTCATATTAAAAAAGCAGTAACTTAACTTAATAAGATTTAATTCCCATGAACAGCGAGTGAATTTAAATTAAAATCTATTAAACTGTCAGTTTGAAATATGCACCTAATGATTGCCTCATGCATGAAACTCTGAGTCATGCTATAGGATAAGTTATATATATATATATATATATATATATATATATATATATATATGGTAATAGTTGTTATAATGGTTTATAAATTCATAGTATCACTACACAAAAATTTTCGCGTTTCAATGAGAAGCACCTAAAAAAGGTAGCTTCGAAACGCGAAAATTTTTGTGTAGTGATACTATGAATTTATAAACCATTAAGCACCGAAAAAAGTAGCTTCGATATGCGAAAATCTTTGTGTAGTGATACTATGAATTTATAAACCATTGTAACAACTATTACAATATAACGCTCTACATTTGTATCAAGCACTCTTTATAAAAGTAAATGCATGGACAGCAGGTTAAAAAAACCTACAAGTTCCACAACTTTGTTACAATATATATATATATATATATATATATATATATATATATATATATATATATAAACTTATTTATAAATGGAACTTTGTGTGTGTGTGTGTGTGTGTGTGTGTGTGTCTGTATCTGTTACCGAGAGACTCTGAAATGACTGAACCGATTTTCTTGAAAATTTACACAGTTGTACTATAAGCATCTGCGAGTGTTCTCAGCTAGGTTTTGTGTCGAGATACCCCCGATAAATATTGAAAATCGATAATCGAAAAAATCGGGTCATAGAAGGAGTGGTCTGATTTTAATCAAATTTGATACACTCATAGAAAAGACATAAGAAACGATATTCAGAAGTTTCAAGGTTGCAGTTCTTACAATAGCGCAGAAAATCGATAATATATATATATATATATATATATATATATATAAAAGGCAAGATGTTTGTGTGTGTGTCTGTTTATCTGTCAGTATGTCCTTTATACAAATCCACAATTTTTATCCGATTCTCACCAAACTTCACAATGAGCTCCGGGAACATGGATTAGTTTTAAAGCTTTCATTACACCCGAGCAACGCTGGGCTATACTGCTAGTATGTATATATAACTGTCACTGATTCTGCTGGCATTCACGCCATGAACTTTACTATTTCTCAATCTCTTACATAAGTGGTGGATTTCCACATGTGCTTCCCCAGTATCGATACAGGACATACTTCTGTGCTCTGCTTCGCCTCTGTCCCTAACTCCTGCTAAGGTAACTTCAATTTTGCTGTCATTTCTATTAATATCTCTCTTTATTCCTATTCCCCCCAGGAGCCTCCTATCAACAAAATTTTACTACTGCTACTAAAGAGCAGACTGAGATTCATTCTGTGATTTTCTATGCAACGTCCCTTTGGGAAAAAGTGTTTAGCCTCCCTGCTGAGGACTGCGTATCTGAAATCTCTTCCTGGGTGAAAGCTGGCATCGATGCTTTCGTAATGGTCAGGGAGTTGTGCCCCAAATCTCATTCGTCCTCCTGGTTCACTCCTGCCTGCTCAACTGCCATTACTCACAAGAATCACTTCTTCTGGCTATATCAGGGCCACGCGTATGACCATAATAGGTGCCTATTTGCCTCTGCTCATTTTTTTTTTTTTTAATCATTTCACCCCAAGCAAGGCATTCCACTGCCACTATTGCCCTTGGGGCTACATAGGGGGAGGTAAATAGGAAGAGTGGTTAGATATAGGAAATGTCAGAAGGGGGGGTGATAGTTGGGTGGGTGGGATGAGTGTTTGAAAGAATGGAAGTTAGTTTGTTAGGAAGTGTCTATTGACCTTACATTTAAACTCCTGGAGATTGTAGCCATCGGGGAAGCAGTCACGTGGAAGAGAATTCCACAGTTGGGAAGTGCGAGAAAAGAAACTGTTGGAGTAGAAGTTGCGGTTGCATTTTATCGGTTTCACTGTAAAAGGGTGGGATCTAGTTGCTAATCTAGTATCTCGTGCAAATTCGAACCTAGGGGGCACCAGTGATCTAAGTTCATCAGAGCAGAAGCCGTGAAAGTATTTATAGAAGAGATACAGGGAAGCCACGTCGTGCCGGTGAGAGAGAGACTGCAGGCGGTCTGCTAAGTCAGTATCGATCACATTACAGACCCTCCGCTGTACCTTGTCTAGAAGCCCAAGGAGAATAGCAGGGGCACCCGACCAGATATGGCAACAGTATTCAATGCATGGGTGGATGGTAGATTTATGAATGTGCAGGATAGATTCAGATGGAAAAAACCTCCAGGTCCTGCACAGAGAACTGACTTTCATAGCAGCAGATTTAGCAATGGATTCGATATAGTCATTCCACTTGAGGGCCGCTGAGAGTGTGTGTGCCATAATGAGCAGAAGAGGATCTTGAATGATGCTAGACTTGTTTGCCGAGAGAATGAGGCAGCATATAGTTGCCTGCATGTTTGGCTTGAAAGACTATTGGTGTCTCTGCAAACGTGTGCTGAACAACAGCAAATCCTTCATCTCTCACTTAATCAATAAATTTGAGGTCTTCACAGTATCTGTCGACAAAACTGACTGCTTTCCTTGCAGATTCTTCTCTAACTCCACATTCATCTCATTTGGAGTATCTGCACCCAACTTCCCTCTTATAACTGAGGCTCAACTGAGAGATGTTTCCATAACCCCCTCTCTGGTATCTAAGATAATTTCAAAACTTGACATCCATAAGGTGAGTGAAGGCAATAGAATCCCAGTTTCTGTTTTGAAGAATTGGACCCCTGAACTCTTCTATGTCCACTCTAAGCTCTATAATTACTGCCTGTCTGCTTCTTGTTTTCCTACCATGCTGGAAGTCCTCTTCTGTGGTTCCTGTATTTAAGTACTCAGAAGAACCCTCGGACCCTTCTAATTATTGCCCTATCAGCCTCCTACCAATTTTTGGCAAAGTGTTTGAGGTTATCATCAATGCTGAAATAGTTCAACATCTCACTGTAACAAACTATTCTCAGACAGATGGTATGGCTTCTGCTTTGCCAGGTCTACTGCCAATATGCTAACAACCATCACTGAGTATATATATACCAGGCCCTGGTGAAGGTCGAGCTGTTCTAGGTATCTCCAAAGCATTTGGTAGAGTCTGGCATTCTGCGCAAGATACAGGGTAATGGTATCACTAGACACTTGCTTGGTTTGATCCAATCTTTCTTATCAAACCATATAATGAAGGTTATCTTGAATGGGCATGCCTCCACATCCTATCAAAAACCTCTTCTGATCTTCATAAATGATCTCCCTGACATGATCAAATCCCAATATTTGCTTCCCTGATAGCGACAATCTCCAATTTAAATGCAATGTCAATCGCTATCTCTTAGTACTTCATAAAAATCATATGGATTTTTATTAGTGCGCCATCTATATGTCAGGCTCAAGACTTATTGAGTAACTAGCAGTATAGCCGGGCGTTGCTCCGGTGTAATGAAAGCTTTAAAACTAATCCATGGTCCTGGAGTTCAGACTCTTTGGACGTTGACACGAAAGACTAAAAAGCAATAGTTGTTTCCAGTTAAAGCGAAACCGTAGACTGAAAGAAAAATGAATGGATGTAAGTCAAATTTTGATTTCCTGGTATCGATATCAAATAAGTTTTTTTCGTCGTAAACTGAATTTTGAAGGCTAAATAAGTCCTCTGAGTAAATAGTATCATGGCTGAGACTAAGAACTACAATTATACCTACTTAGAGCCAAACCCGAAGCAAAAACTAAAATAGAAGGGCTGAAAAAAGAAATACAGACATACAGGCAGATAAACAGACACACACACACACACACAAGCATCTTGCCTTATATATATATATTATCAATTTTCTGCACTATTGTAAGAACTGCAACCTTGAAAATTCTGAATTTCATTTCTTATGTCTTTGTCTATGAGTGTATCAAATTTGATTAAAATCAGACCACTCCTTCTATAACCTGATTTTTTGATTATCGATATTTATCGGGGGTACCTTGACACAGAACCTAGCTAAGAACACTCACAGACGCTTATAGTACAACTGTGTAAATTTTCAAGAAAATCAGTTCAGCCGTTTCGGAGTCTATAGGTAACGGACACATACACACACAGACAAACACAAACACACACACACACAGACAATGTTCCATTTATAAACATTTATATACGTTTAGATATGTTAATACACACATCTTTTTATTGTTCACTTTGGAATCCTTTCTCGATTCAAAAATCAACATAAAAATAAATTGAAAAAGTAAAGATTGCAAACCTCCACCAAGGCAATATTGATATCATTTCAGTGATTAGCAAGAGATGTTTATTAAAATGAGAAAGTATAATATCAATTAACTTGATCGCTCTCAAGAGTGAAAATACGAAAAATGAATTTGACCACTTTCAAAATTAAATGCGCACTTAAGATGAGATAGGTATTTAAAATGATCAGTGGGAGGTAATTCAGTATTTGGCATTTGAAAAATAAAAAATAATTGTAGTAATAAAACTGAAAAAATAACCCAGAAACTTTACCTGTACAAGATCAAACCTAAAATCTAATCAGATTGTGCCAGTCATGAGGCCAATCACCTCAGGAAATTTTATCTGAATCCATTCATTGGGTCTCGAGATAGATTGACCAGAGACAAACAAACAAACGTGACTGAATACAATATGTCTGCCTTAAGGCGAAGGTAATAAACAAGAAATATTTTGCCCATATTATTCTTGCCTTCTTCTCTCAGAGTGCGATTTCATGCTTTTAAAATCCCCATTTCTTCTTTTGGAGTTCTATTAGTTTTTTCCAATACTGTTCCTTTCAACTTTAGACAGGCATTCTGAGGTAAAATGGATCACTGCTCAATTATCACCTACACTGTTTTTTATCATTTCTTATGTGTGATATTTATGATACAACAATAGTTAGAGTAAAGTTACAATAAAAACAATAAAATATTCAATATGAAAGAAATACAGGTCAAAAATTAAGAATGAGAAAGCTTCATTGAAAATTGCAGATAATATTACTACTAATACTACGAATGGAAATAAAGCAATTGAAATGAAGACAAAAGAAATACCAGTGAAAAATGAATAAGAATTGACAAGGCTTCATCTAATAATAATAATAAAATTCAAGATAATATTACTACTAATACTACTAGTGGAAATAAAGCAATTGAAATGAAGATGAAAGAAATACTAGTGAAAAATGAATAAGAATTGACAAGGCTTCATCTAATAATAATAATAAAATTCAAGATAATATTACTACTAATACTACTAGTGGAAATAAAGCAATTGAAATGAAGATGAAAGAAATACTATGAAAAATGAATAAGAATTGACAAGGCTTCATCTAATAATAATAATAATAAAATTCAAGATAATATTACTACTAATACTACTAGTGGAAATAAAGCAATTGAAATGAAGATGAAAGAAATACTAGTGAAAAAAAATGAATAAGAATTAAGACTTCATCTAATAATAATAATAAAATTCAAGATAATATTACTACTAATACTACTAGTGGGAAATAAAGCCATTGAAATGAAGATGAAAGAAATACTAGTGAAAATGAATAAGAATTGACAAGGCTTCATCTAATAATAATAATAATAAAATTCAAGATAATATTACTACTAATACTACTAGTGGAAATAAAGCAATTGAAATGAAGATGAAAGAAATACTAGTGAAAAATGAATAAGAATTGGATAAGGCTTTCATCTAATAGTAATAATAAAATTCAAGATAATATTACTACTAATACTACTAGTGGAAATAAAGCCATTGAAATGAAGATGAAAGAAATCCTAGTGAAAAATGAATAAGAATTGACAAGGCTTCATCTAATAATAATAATAATAAAATTCAAGATAATATTACTACTAATACTACTAGTGGAAATAAAGCAATTGAAAATGAAGATGAAAGAAATACTAGTGAAAAAAAAAATGAATAAGAATTGACAAGACTTCATCTAATAATAATAATAAAATTCCAGATAATATTACTACTAATACTACTAGTGAAAATAAAACAATTGAAAATGAAGATGAAAGAAATACTAGTGAAAAATGAATAAGAATTGACAAGACTTCATCTAATAATAATAATAAAATTCCAGATAATATTACTACTAATACTACTAGTGAAAATAAAGCAATTATAGTGAAGATGAAAGAAATACTAGTGAAAAAAATGAATAAGAATTGACAAGACTTCATCTAATAATAATAATAAAATTCCAGATAATATTACTACTAATACTACTAGTGAAAATAAAGCAATTGAAAATGAAGATGAAAGAAATACTAGTGAAAATGAATAAGAATTGACAAGACTTCATCTAATAATAATAATAAAATTCCAGATAATATTACTACTAATACTACTAGTGAAAATAAAGCAATTGAAATGAAGATGAAAAGAAATACTAGTGAAAAATGAATAAGAATTGACAAGACTTCATCTAATAATAATAATAAAATTCCAGATAATATTACTACTAATACTACTAGTGAAAATAAAGCAATTGAAATGAAGATTGAAAGAAATACTAGTGAAAAATGAATAAGAATTGACAAGACTTCATCTAATAATAATAATAAAATTCCAGATAATATTACTACTAATACTACTAGTGAAAATAAAGCAATTGAAAATGAAGATGAAAGAAATACTAGTGAAAAAATGAAGGAATTGACAAGACTTCATCTAATAATAATAATAAAATTCCAGATAATATTACTACTAATACTACTAGTGAAAATAAAGCAATTGAAAATGAAGATGAAAGAAATACTAGTGAAAAATGAATAAGAATTGACAAGACTTCATCTAATAATAATAATAAAATTCCAGATAATATTACTACTAATACTACTAGTGAAAATAAAGCAATTGAAATGAAGATGAAAGAAATACTAGTGAAAAATGAATAAGAATTGACAAGACTTCATCTAATAATAATAATAAAATTCCAGATAATATTACTACTAATACTACTAGTGAAAATAAAGCAATTGGAAATGAAGATGAAAGAAATACTAGTGAAAAATGAATAAGAATTGACAAGACTTCATCTAATAATAATAATAAAATTCCAGATAATATTACTACTAATACTACTAGTGAAAATAAAGCAATTGAAATGAAGATGAAAGAAATACTAGTGAAAATGAATAAGAATTGACAAGGCTTCATCTAATAATAATAATAAAATTCAAGACAATATTACTGCTACTAATACTACTAGTGAAAATAAAGCAATTGAAATGAAGATGAAAGAAATACTAGTGAAAAATGAATAAGAATTGACAAGACTTCATCTAATAATAATAATAAAATTCCAGATAATATTACTACTAATACTACTAGTGAAAATAAAGCAATTGAAATGAAGATGAAAGAAATACTAGTGAAAAATGAATAAGAATTGACAAGACTTCATCTAATAATAATAATAAAATTCCAGATAATATTACTACTAATACTACTAGTGAAAATAAAGCAATTGAAATGAAGATGAAAGAAATACTAGTGAAAAATGAATAAGAATTGACAAGGCTTCATCTAATAATAATAATAAAATTCAAGACAATATTACTACTAATACTACTAGTGAAAATAAAGCAATTGAAAATGAAGATGAAAGAAATACTAGTGAAAAATGAATAAGAATTGACAAGACTTCATCTAATAATAATAATAAAATTCCAGATAATATTACTACTAATACTACTAGTGAAAATAAAGCAATTGAAAATGAAGATGAAAGAAATACTAGTGAAAATGAATAAGAATTGACAAGGCTTCATCTAATAATAATAATAAAATTCCAGATAATATTACTACTAATACTACTAGTAGAACTAAAGCAATTGAAATGAAGATGAAAGAAATACTAGTGAAAAATGAATAAGAATTGACAAGACTTCATCTAATAATAATAATAATAAAATTCCAGATAATATTACTACTAATACTACTAGTGAAAATAAAGCAATTGAAATGAAGATGAAAGAAATACTAGTGAAAAAAATGAATAAGAATTGACAAGACTTCATCTAATAATAATAATAAAATTCCAGATAATATTACTACTAATACTACTAGTGAAAATAAAGCAATTGAAATGAAGATGAAAGAAATACTAGTGAAAATGAATAAGAATTGACAAGACTTCATCTAATAATAATAATAAAATTCCAGATAATATTACTACTAATACTACTAGTGAAAATAAAGCAATTGAAATGAAGATGAAAGAAATACTAGTGAAAATGAATAAGAATTGACAAGACTTCATCTAATAATAATAATAAAATTCCAGATAATATTACTACTAATACTACTAGTGAAAATAAAGCAATTGAAATGAAGATGAAAGAAATACTAGTGAAAAATGAATAAGAATTGACAAGGCTTCATCTAATAATAATAATAAAATTCCAGATAATATTACTACTAATAATACTAGTAGAACTAAAGCAATTGAAATGAAGATGAAAGAAATACTAGTGAAAAATGAATAAGAATTGACAAGACTTCATCTAATAATAATAATAAAATTCCAGATAATATTACTACTAATACTACTAGTGAAAATAAAGCAATTGGAAATGAAGATGAAAGAAATACTAGTGAAAAATGAATAAGAATTGACAAGGCTTCATCTAATAATAATAAAATTCCAGATAATATTACTACTAATACTACTAGTAGAACTAAAGCAATTGAAATGAAGATGAAAGAAATACGAAAGAAAAAATGAATAAGAATTGACAAGACTTCATCTAATAATAATAATAAAATTCCAGATAATATTACTACTAATACTACTAGTGAAAATAAAGCAATTGAAAATGAAGATGAAAGAAATACTATGAAAAATGAATAAGAATTGACAAGACTTCATCTAATAATAATAATAAAATTCCAGATAATATTACTACTAATACTACTAGTGAAAATAAAGCAATTGAAATGAAGATGAAAGAAATACCAGTGAAAAATGAATAAGAATTGACAAGACTTCATCTAATAATAATAATAAAATTCCAGATAATATTACTACTAATACTACTAGTGAAAATAAAGCAATTGAAATGAAGATGAAAGAAATACTAGTGAAAATGAATAAGAATTGACAAGACTTCATCTAATAATAATAATAAAATTCCAGATAATATTACTACTAATACTACTAGTGAAAATAAAGCAATTGAAATGAAGATGAAAGAAATACTAGTGAAAATGAATAGAATTGACAAGACTTCATCTAATAATAATAATAAAATTCCAGATAATATTACTACTAATACTACTAGTGAAAATAAAGCAATTGAAATGAAGATGAAAGAAATACTAGTGAAAAATGAATAAGAATTGACAAGGCTTCATCTAATAATAATAATAAAATTCCAGATAATATTACTACTAATACTACTAGTAGAACTAAAGCAATTGAAATGAAGATGAAAGAAATACTAGTGAAAATGAATAAGAATTGACAAGGCTTCATCTAATAATAATAATAAAATTCCAGATAATATTACTACTAATACTACTAGTGAAAATAAAGCAATTGAAAATGAAGATGAAAGAAATACTAGTGAAAAATGAATAAGAATTGACAAGACTTCATCTAATAATAATAATAAAATTCCAGATAATATTACTACTAATACTACTAGTAGAACTAAAGCAATTGAAATGAAGATGAAAGAAATACTAGTGAAAAATGAATAAGAATTGACAAGGCTTCATCTAATAATAATAATAAAATTCCAGATAATATTACTACTAATACTACTAGTGAAAATAAAGCAATTGAAATGAAGATGAAAGAAATACTAGTGAAAAATGAATAAGAATTGACAAGACTTCATCTAATAATAATAATAAAATTCCAGATAATATTACTACTAATACTACTAGTAGAACTAAAGCAATTGAAATGAAGATGAAAGAAATACTAGTGAAAATGAATAAGAATTGACAAGGCTTCATCTAATAATAATAATAAAATTCAAGATAATATTACTACTAATACTACTAGTGAAAATAAAGCAATTGAAATGAAGATGAAAGAAATACTAGTGAAAAATGAATAAGAATTGACAAGACTTCATCTAATAATAACAATAATAAAATTCCAGATAATATTACTACTAATACTACTAGTAGAACTAAAGCAATTGAAATGAAGATGAAAGAAATACTAGTGAAAAATGAATAAGAATTGACAAGGCTTCATCTAATAATAATAATAAAATTCCAGATAATATTACTACTAATACTACTAGTGAAAATAAAGCAATTGAAAATGAAGATGAAAGAAATACTAGTGAAAAATGAATAAGAATTGACAAGACTTCATCTAATAATAATAATAAAATTCAAGATAATATTACTACTAATACTACTAGTAGAACTAAAGCAATTGAAATGAAGATGGAAAGAAATACTAGTGAAAAATGAATAAGAATTGACAAGACTTCATCTAATAATAATAATAAAATTCAAGATAATATTACTACTAATACTACTAGTAGAACTAAAGCAATTGAAAATGAAGATGAAAGAAATACTAGTGAAAAATGAATAAGAATTGACAAGGCTTCATCTAATAATAATAATAAAATTCCAGATAATATTACTACTAATACTACTAGTGAAAATAAAGCAATTGAAAATGAAGATGAAAGAAATACTAGTGAAAATGAATAAGAATTGACAAGGCTTCATCTAATAATAATAAAATTCAAGATAATATTACTACTAATACTACTAGTGGAAATAAAGCAATTGAAGTGAAGATGAAAGAAATCCTAGTGAAAAATGAATAAGAATTGACAAGGCTTCATCTAATAATAATAATAATAAAATTCAAGATATTATTACTACTAATACTACTAGAGAAGATGAAAGAAATGACAAATTTTAAGTTTTATTGAATTTATCAAATGCTAAAGAAAGAAAAAAAAGTCTCTTTTGCTGCAAAATTGTCAGGTTTCAGGTGTTTGATCATTTTTCTTTTATTATTAACAATATATGTAACTTGTGATTCTCTTGAATGAACTCAAGTTACCTTCTTCCTTTAAATTTTGACACGCAACCAAATGTTAGCAGATGGAAGCAAGTCACTGAGTACAAAGGTATTGCCAAATTTGAACCATTTTAGCTTTCGATGATAGAACTAGATCATTACATTTCTATGGCTCAACTTTATATATATATATATATATATATATATAGAGAGAGAGAGAGAGAGAGAGAGAAAGAAAGATTTCCATTCCATCATTCAAACATAGGAAAGTATAACTCTACACATCTAATAGGAGTAGATATGTTTGCCTATCATCCACTTCAAACTCCTCTAAAGTCTCTTGAACAGAAGCAGAGGTACAACCCTTGTTTCCTGTTTAGGATTAAGTTTCTGATTTTCTTTTCTGGATTCCTTTCCATCTTTTAAACTTACTGTTATGTACATACCTATGGACAGTAATAGGTATGTCTCAGTCCTTATACAGGGTGTCCATAAGGTTTGTGTGCACTTTAAAAAAATATCTTTTTTTGTATTTGTAATAGAAATAATTTGTAAAAAGGATTAGAAAGAAGTAAATCTATATTTATTAAAGTTTTATTGAAATTTTATTTAAGTTTCTACATGTCTTCCATCATTAGCAATACAAAGGGTAATACGATTTTGCAATTCATGGAAAACATTTGCCAATTGATTTACAGTAGTACCTGAAATCACATTAGTTATTTTAGCTTTTAAGGAACTAGGTTTGGTTGCATACACAATTGTTTTCACATGTCCCCAAAAAAAAAAAAAAAATCTAATGGAGTCAAATCTGGTGAACGTGAAAACCAATAAAATGGTCCACCCCTTCTGATCCATTTGTTTACTTATCTAAAAATTGTTGCATATTTTGTGGTAAAGAATTATTCAATAGCTATACTTAAAACGAGGTACATTAAACTTTATAGTCTTTCATGCCAAAGAGTCTGAGCTCCAGGACTATGGATTAGTTTTAAAGCTTTCATTACCCCCGAGCAACGCCGGGCTATACTGCTAGTCAGTAATATTCAAAGAATAGATGAATTGTACAGGGTGTAATGGATACATTCTCGTCTAAATAATGCAAAAAATGAAAATAACACTGACATCTCATCTTAACAGATATATTTACCAAAGTTACACAAAAATGTCTTGAAATACTAAAGAATAAATTTATTCAATAAAATGACCATTGGCTTCAATCACAGCCTCCAGACGACTTTGAAGTTTTGTTGGTCTTCAGCTCAACTGTGCCCCACACAGAAAAATCCAGGAGGGTGAAGTCTGGGGAGTTAGGTGGCTGGATGTAAGGGGTGATTTTATTACAGAAATCGTCTGTCAGACATAACTGGGTTCTCCCACTTTTGTAGCATGGTGTAGAGTCCTGTTGCCAGACACAGGGTCTTCCAGCAGCCACACTCTTGACCCAGGGCAGCACTACCTCCTGGAGACATTTGATTTAGGCATCTGTGTTGAGATTGAGGTCTTGTGGGAATTTGAATGGCAGCATAATGTTCCCATCACTAGTGATCACTCCAAACATCTTCATAACACCATTAGACACGTCCAACTCTTTCCAAATCCTCTAGACTGTCCTCGGATTGATAGCCAAACATTGAATTTGAGTTTGAGTTTTTTTTTAACAGCATATCAACCTCTGTGAGTTATTTAATGATAAAAAGGTGAGGTTTTAAGGGTTTTTTTAATGTTCGGTTATAGTGAGAAGGTTGATTTAGTCAGATTTTAATTAAAATTTTTGTTTTTTATTCTTTTTTATTTAAAAAAACTGAAAATGTCTTCTAGTTTTGTATTCAAAAATGTTTAACTGAGAATAATTTTTTTCTTTCAAAAATGTGTTATGGTAATATTTTTTTCATAGAAAATGTATTGTTGGTAATATTTTTCCTTCTCATATGTATATTTTTCCATAAAAGTCTATTTTTATGCATATATTTCTATAAAAGTGTATTTTTATACTTTCATAGTGTTTTGACCCCAGTTGGGAGGGTTAACTATTTGCCCATAGCTGGGACCCTAACAGGTGCTACAATTTCAGGTCACGGTGGACCTGGAAATAACAGCAGTTAAGAAGTGGTTTGATGCTCCCCACAACCTCACAATCAGAGGCCTTGCTGCCGGATGCAGTTTACCGTCATGCCCAGGATGACCCAAACACTGAAATGCTCATATTGGAGTTTCTAGCACAAATGCCAAGCAGTACAGGATGTCATTTCTAAATTTCTCGGGGAGTGAATTGCATCATGGTGCTCTTTTTCTCACAGATGGTGCCCAGTTGACTCTACTATACTGTGCACTTGACAAAATCAAACACCAACATTGTACAACCTAAATTTAAAATATAAAATTGCAACTATTTAACCATCGCATCCTATAGACTTATAAATTTGTTAAGATAAAGAAATCCTGGTGGGAATTACTGTTTAGGACAACACAGTTAACTGACTTTCCTAGCAGCATATATTGATTCAATATAATCATTCAATATAATCATTCCACTTCGTGTCAGTGGAAAATATTAGTCTAAGAAGGCACAATGAGTCATTCTCTTTGAAGTTGGCATCAGCTTTTTCTTTTTTTTTTTTTTAATCATTTCACCCCGAGCAAGGCGGAAATGCCACTGATGTGCAGGGGGTTACATAAATGTAAAAAGATTAATTAGAAAAGAGTGAGGAGTACAAACTAGTTAGAAAGGAACAATAGAAAGCAGGTGCGATGACAGATACATAGGTGGAGAGAAAGGGAAAGTTATACAGGGGTGGGGAGAGAGCTAGAGTCCAGTGGTTAGTAGATGAGTATTGACTTTGCATTTAAATTTCTGGAGGTTGTAGCCGTCAGGAAAGCAAGAATACGGGAGCGAGTTCCACAGGCGGGAAGTGCGAGAGAAGAAGCTGCAGGAGTAGAATTGTCGTCTGCATTTGGCTAACCCGACTGTGAATGGGTGGGACACAGTTGCCAGTCTGGTTGCACGAGTAAACACCTGTTGAGGAGGCATCAGTGACTTAAGTTCATCTGAGCAGAAGCCATGAAAGTATTTATAGAACAGACAAAGGGAGGCCACATTTCGACGATGGGGAAGCGGCTGCAGTTGAGCCGCCAGATCAGAACATATCACATTACAGACTCTCCTTTGGAGCCTGTCAAGAACACTGAGGAGAACGCCAGGGGCACCTGACCATAAATGGCAGCAGTACTCCATGCACAGACGAATGGTTGACTTGTATATATGCAGGATGGATTCAGGTGGAAAAAAACATCCTGGATCGACATAGTGACCCAACCTTCTTAGCAGTAGATTTTGCTATGGATTCAATATAGTGGTTCCATTTGAGGTCTGAGGACAGGGTAAGTCCAAGGAGGCGTAGTGTATTACTCTCAGGGAGAATCACTTGGTCCATGCTTATGTGAGGCAGGAGAGGCAGCTATCTCAAAGTCAAATTCTTGTCAATTTGTGTAATCCTCCGAAAATTTCAAACTACACCTTTTATTTAATCTTTGACAATAGATTGCTTTCATTCCACAGATACAATCACTGAAGTTAAGCAATGTTGAACCTAGTCAGTGAATTAAGATTCCTAGCTCAGCAATGAATTCCATATATGCTTTCTATCTAATGTCAGAGGAAAACGTTTCTCCGAGAAGATGCAATGAATCACTCTTCTGGAGGTTAGCATCAGCCATACTAATGGAAGGCAAAAAGGCTTCTCTCA
Source organism: Ascarosepion bandense (assembly GCA_037127315.1). Classification (NCBI taxonomy): domain Eukaryota; kingdom Metazoa; phylum Mollusca; class Cephalopoda; order Sepiida; family Sepiidae; genus Ascarosepion; species Ascarosepion bandense. Next base: position 1,317,177 of record JBBBDQ010001090.1, read on the forward strand.
GATAATTAAAAGAAAGCAGTTACGTTTTGGAGGCATTAAAATTCACAAGTTATTCCTTACCCCAATTAACAATAGATTGGAGGTCATTTTTGAGATCACCTGTCAATTTAACCTTCTTGGACTGATCATTAAGACAGAAATAAATATTCGTGCCATCAGCATAGATATTGAGCTGAGAACTGATGACATCAGGAAATTCATTTCTGAAAATTACAAACAATGTACGTGTTATGTCGCCAAGTATAAATGAATAACTCAACAACAGAATCAGAATATAATTTGTATTCCGCGGAAAAACGGTTAGTATGTACAGAAGTGATTAGTAATATTTACAATAGAAAGATACAAGAGTCCAATCCGTTGTAAGATGTGTGTACACGTGATTACTTCCGGTACGCCACCGGAAGTGTGACTAACTCTTCACTGACTCTTCAGTAACTCATTAGAGACTCTCAAGTGACTTTCTACGACTCCCCTTGTAGAGAATCCACCATTGCTATATATAGCAATGGGAACAGTCCATTTGTAGTCAAATAGGAGCGGCACCCTAACAGTATGTCCATGCATAGATTAATGCAAAAAAGATCTAGGAGAGTGGCCATTCTAGACCCATGACAAAAATATCATTTTGTGGTTTGCTATATACATGGGTAAATATACACTTACAACTTCTTGTCAAAAGAAAGCATTAGTCAAAGAAGGCACAAGGAATCATTCTTCTGGAGGGTAGCATGATAAAAGGCAAAAAGACTTCTCTCAGATGATTAAAAGACAGAAGTTTCATTTTGAAGGTATTAAAATTAACAAACTATTCCTTGCCCCAATTAACAATAGATTGGAGGTCATTTCTGAGATCACCTGCCAATTTAACCTTATTGGACTGATCCGACTCACCTTTAAGACAGTAACAAATATTTGTGTCAACACCATAGATACTAAGCTAAGAATTGATGACATCAGGTATGTCATTTATGAAAATTAGGAACGGTGTACACTACTGGCCATAATTATTAGGCCACCCCAGTTTTTTAAAAGTAATGATATATTTCATACTATTTTTAGTATTTATTGCCAAGTGAATAATTCTAAATAAAAATAGAATGGTTCTTTTGTTATTATTACTTTGCAAAAATTTACAAGGCAAGGAAGCAAAGATGAACTCGTCCAAATCATCCTAAATTCTCTTTATTTTTTCATTGATAAAACTGCAATATAACTAGTTAAACTCATTTGATGCACATGTTATTGGGCAGTATTAACAAAAAAAAACATTCTATTTTCATTTACAATTATTTACTTGGCAATAAATACTAAAAAATAGTATAAAATACATCATTTTATTAAAACACTGGGGTGGCCTAAAAATTATGGCTGATATTGTATATTAAATAGATTCTCTCACAAAAAATTTTCTAACTTGACACAGTAAACCAATTTTCCTAGCTGCAGACTTGGCAATTGATTCAATATACTTTTTCCACTTCATGTCTGAGAAAAACTTTAAACCAAGAAAGGCACAATGAGTCACTCTCCTGGATGTTAGCATGATGAAAAGCAAAAAGGCTTCTTTTAGATGCTTAAAAACGAAGAAGTTTCGTTTTAGAAGTGTTAAAATTAATAAGCTATTCCTTGCTTCAATCTAAACTTATTTTATAAATGAGACTTTGTCTCTGTGTGTGTGTGTGTGTGTGTGTGTGTGTGTGTGTATGTCTGTGTGTCCATTACCTATAGACTCCGAAATAGTGGAACTGATTTTCTTGAAGATTTACGCAGTTGTACTATAAGTGTCAGCGAGTGTTCTTAGCTAGGTTTTGTGTCAAGGTACCCCCGATAAATATTGAAAATCGATAATCGAAAAAAATCAGGTTATTGAAGGAGTGGTCTGATTTTAATCAAATTTGATACACTCATAGACAAAGACATAAGAAACAATATTCAGAAGTTTCAAGGTTGCAGTTCTTACAATAGTGTAGAAAATCGATAATATATATATATATATAAAAGGCAAGATGTTTGTGTGTGTGTCTGTTTATCTGTCTGTATGTCCTTTATACAAATCCACAATTTTTATCCGATTCTCACCAAACTTCAAAATTTGACTTACATCCATTCATTTTTCTTTCAGTCTACGGTTTCGCTTTAACTGGAAACAACTATTGCTTTTTAGTCTTTCGTGCCAACGTCCAAAGAGTCTGAGCTCCAGGACCATGGATTAGTTTTAAAGTTTTCATTACACCCGAGCAACGCCGGGCTATACTGCTAGTTAACAATAGATTGAAGGTCATTTTTGAGATCACCTGTCAATTTAACCTTATCGGACTGATCCAACTCATCATTCAGATAGGAATAAGTATTTGTGCCATCAGCATAAATATTGAGCTGAGAACTGATGATATCAGGAATATCATTTATGAAAATTATGAACAATGCATGTCTATGCATAGATTAATGCAAAAAAGATGTAGAAAAGTGGCCATTCTAGAGAGATGCTAAAAATATAATTTTGTGGTTTGCTATATATATGAGTCATTTTTTTATGGCTTGCTATATACATGGGTAGGATGTGCGTTGTGGTGTAGTGGATATCGGCTTGGAACAAGAAATCAGGAAGCCGAGTTCGAATTCCAGTTGAATCCCTTGCATTCACTTACGCACAAATATCCTTGGGAAAGCATTAATCTATCTCTTCCCTCCAGTTATGGGTTAAATAACAGGACAGACTGGGTTCTATAGCCTTGGCTGGCAACCAGTCTACCATAGAAAGCAATGACAACCGGCTGTGGGATAATCTTCTGCCCAGTCCGTCATGTCTCTTTCGAGACATGATCACCAAAAGGGTGTATCACATACAGCACTTGACTGAATGATATCCATTGGTAAAAGTGATCAATATCAGGGATAGAATATAAATATATAAATTATTTAAAGTAGATATACAAGTGGACACTAACGCCAATACCAAGTGGTGACTGTCTATTTCATGTGGAGGGAAAGTGACTGAAATGCCAGGTTAGGACCAATAACGGTGCAGAATTGTTTCTTTTTTGTTATGAATAGCTTTTTAATATGTCTGCTTTGATTGCTCTAATAGATTTTGTAGAATGTGATGGGCACACATAAGATTGAATCACTTTTAATTTGTATAATATACTGGAGTGAGCAAGATTCATTTAGTCAGGACTGAATGAAGAATCAGTCAGCCTGCTTTTTAAGTATGTGTGTCAGTGTGTGTGTGTGTTAAAATAACATGCTTGCCTGTGTGTGGGGATGAAAGTAAATTGCATGTTTCTCTGTGTGTGTGAGTGCATGAAAGTAACTTGTGTGTGTGTGTCTGTGTATGCATGTATGTATGTATGTGAAAGTAACTTACTTGTGTGTGTGTGTGAAAGACTTGCTTCCCTATGTATGTGCATGTGAAAGTAACTTGCTTGCCTCTGTATGTGTGTGTAAAAGTAACTTGCTTGTGTGTGTGTGTGTGTGCGTAAAAGTAACTTGCTTGTGTGTGTGTGTGTGCGTGTGCGTAAAAGTAACTTGCTTGGTGTGTGTGTGTGTGTGTGCGTAAAAGTAACTTGCTTGTGTGTGTGTGTAAAAGTAACTTGCTGTGTGTGTGTGTGTGTGTGTGTGTGCTTAAAAGTAACTTGCTTGTGTGTGTGTGTGTGTGTGTGTGCGTAAAAGTAACTTGCTTGTGTGTGTGTGCGTAAAAGTAACTTGCTTGTGTGTGTGTGTGCGTAAAAGTAACTTGCTTGTGTGTGTGTGCGTAAAAGCAACTTGCTTGTGTGTGTGTGCGTAAAAGCAACTTGCTTGTGTGTGTGTGGGTAAAAGCAACTTGCTTGTGTGTGTGTGGGTAAAAGCAACTTGCTTGTGTGTGTGTGTGTGCACGTAAAAGTAACTTGCTTGTGTGTGTCTGTGTGTGTGTGCATGCGTAAAAGTAACTTGCTTGTGTGTGTGTGTGTGTGCGTAAATGTAACTTGCTTGTGTGTGTGTGTGTGTGTGCGTAAAATTAACTTCCTTATGTGTGTGTGTGTGCGTGCGTGTGTGTGTAAAAGTAACTTGCTTGTGTGTGTGTGTGAAAGTAACTTGCTTGTGCGTGTGTGAAAGTAACTTGCTTGTGCGTGTGTGAAAGTAACTTGCTTGTGTGTGTGTGTGAAAGTAACTTGCTTGTGTGTGTGTTTGAAAGTAACTTGCTTGTGTGTGTGTTTGAAAGTAACTTGCTTGTGTGTGTGTGAAAGTAACTTGCTTGTGTGTGTGTGAAAGTAACTTGTGTGTGTGTGTGTGTGTGAAAGTAACTTGCTTGTCTGTGTGTGTGTGAAAGTAACTTGCTTCTGTGTGTGTGTGAAAGTAACTTGCTTGTGTGTGTGTGTGTGAAAGTAACTTGCTTGTGTGTGTGTGTGTGTGAAAGTAACTTGCTTGTGTGAGTGTGGGAAAGTAACTTGCTTGTGTGTGTGTGTGTGAAAGTAACTTGCTTGTGTGTGTGTGTGTGAAAGTAACTTGCTTGTGTGTGTGTGTGTGTGAAAGTAACTTGCTTGTGTGAGTGTGAAAGTAACTTGCTTGTGTGTGTGTGTGTGTGCGTGTGCGTAAAAGTAACTTGCTTGTGTGTGTGTGTGTGTGTGCGTAAAAGTAACTTGCTTGTGTGTGTGTGTAAAAGTAACTTGCTTGTGTGTGTGTGCTTAAAAGTAACTTGCTTGTGTGTGTGTGTGTGTGTGCGTGCGTAAAAGTAACTTGCTTGTGTGTGTGTGCGTAAAAGTAACTTGCTTGTGTGTGTGTGTGTGAAAGTAACTTGCTTGTGTGTGTGTGTGTGAAAGTAACTTGCTTGTGTGTGTGTGTGTGTGTGTGTGAAAGTAACTTGCTTACCTCTGTGTGTGTGTGTGTGTGTGTGTGTGAAAGTAACTTGTGTTTGTGTGTCAAAGTGTGGGGGGAGCATGCTTGCTGAGTGCCAAATTTGTCTGAGTTCTGTTTATGCTTTAAGACCCTCTTCCTTCCCTGTGGATTTGTTTGAGGAATATTCTTGCAAGGGATAAAGGAGCAGGTGTGGGTGGGTGGGTTGGTTTAAAGACCTTTCTTTCTCTATTTTTTCCACCCTCTTCTTTTAAAGCATCTCCTCCTCTTCCTCCTTCTCCTCAAGCTTCAAAAACTTTGTTCTACCAACTTCCCTTTGCCCCAGTCCCCTTTGTTAAAACACCTTATAAAAAGAGGGGACAACAGGCATAATCTGAGTTCAATAAAATTATCACACACAAGGAAAATGAGTATTGGTAGTAGGGAGGGGGTGGAATAATAAAAAAGACCCTCCACCAAGACAAAAGGAGAATGGAAGGAAAGTGAAGAAGACATAATTAGTCAATTAAAAACAACAGGAATGTGTTGTTCTCACAGTCCTGCCACACAGTTGCAAAGACAGAAATTTCTGCCAGAGTCAAAAAAAAAAAAGATTCATTATCCATAATAAAACGATAACAAAAAAATATTTCTGAACACCAAACCAAAATAAGAAGAAAAAACATGCATATATTGTATGTATGGCTGGCTACTCATATCCAAAGAAAACTGTCTACCAGGGTGGCTAGCTAATCCCTGTTGCAGACACCTGCTCAGGCACCCTTGTGTTTGTTCAACACCCACAGAGCTCACCTGTAGTTTATACTGCAACTATGCTAAGCAGACCTTAGTTACAGTCTCTGGGAGAGAGCCCGTTCAGTCAGTTAAGTGCCACACGTGAAACACGCTTGGGCAATCATGTCTCTTTCAAGACATGACTGACTGGGCAGAAGATTATCCCGCAGTAGGTTGCCATTGCTTTCTGCGGTAGACTGGTTGCTAGCTAAGGCTATAGAACCCAATCTGTCCTGTTATTTAACCCATAACTGAAAGGAAGAGATGGATTAATACCTTTCCCAAGGGTAATTGCGCGTAAGTGAATGCAATGAATTCAACTGGAATTCGAACTTGACCTCCCGATTACCTTGTTCCGAGCTGATACCCACTGCACCACAACGCACGTCCATGACGAGAGCCCGTTATCTAGCATAAATAACAGTCTGAACATGCTTAAATCCTCAGTCACAATGACTTTTAACTTCGTGCTAGCACAGCAATCGACGGTCCCTTAAAGGGTCTCGTCTACCCAATTTCACTCACAAGTCTTGAGTCGACCTGTGGTATTGTTTCCAGGCACTTTCCAAAGGTATGTTGGGATCGCTTCCTCTAGATTGATAACATCAAAAATTTCCTGACAAATTGACCCTGGTGAAATTTGAACTCAGGTTTCGTGGTCAGAAAGTGAGCATTCTAACCACTCAGTCATGCATCCATATATTTTTCTTAGCATATTAGCACTCATGAATTTTGAACTGAACCCTTAATTTCGATTGCTAGGGCAGATTATTCTCATTCCATGAGTCATGCCACTTCCAGATGGCTTAGTTATCTCCCTTTAACTAAACTCTCTAAGTTTTTGTTTAAAATTCCAATCATCTGATGAAGGTTGGTGCATATAATGGCCGAAATGTCAGGATATAGAAACAAAGATGAGCATAATAGTCTGAACAATGTAAATGATGTAAATAATTACAATACTTTATCTTAGAAATATAATCATCCATTCTGAATGGGGTGAGTAGCATGGTTCAACACGGGTAACACAATAGTCCTGTAGCTCAGACTCAGCCTAAAGAATATTTGAAATAATAAAATAATTGCGACAATTTAACAATCGCACCTAGTAAATATATATACATACTAGCAGTATAGCCCAGCGTTGCTCGGGTGTAATGAAAGCTTTAAAACTAATCCATGGTCCTGGAGCTCAGACTCTTTGGACGTTGGCACGAAAGACTAAAAAGCAATAGTTGTTTCCAGTTAAAGTGAAAATGTAGACTGAAAGAAAAATGAATGGATGTAAGTTTAATTTTCATTTCCTGGTATCAATATCAAACAAGTTTTTTTCATTGTAAACTGAATTTTGAAGGCTAAATAAGTCCTCTGAGTAAATGGTACCATGGCTGAGACTAAGAACTACAATTATAACTACTTAGAGTCAAACCTGAAGCAAAAACTAAAATAAAAGGGCTGGAAAAAATACAGACATACAGGCAGATAAACAGACACATGCACAAACATCTTGCCTTTTATATATATATATATATATATATATATATATATATATATATTATCGATTTTCTGCACTGTTGTAAGAACTGCAACCTTGAAACTTCTGAATATCGTTTCTTATGTCTTTGTCTATGAGTGTATCAAATTTGATTAAAATCGGACCACTCCCTCTATAACCCGATTTTTTTGATTATCGATATTTATCGGGGGGGGGGGATACCAGGACACAAAATCTAGCTAAGTATTCTAATACATTGTTTAAACCTACCTTCTTGTTTCCATGTCTTACTTCTTGGCCCAACCAGGCCACAACAACTTGGCAACAAAGTTTCACCACAACAGATTGTGTATGGTCTCCACACTTACTTTCAATGAAGCTGTCACAATCAAGTTAAGAAAAACAACTTTTTTGTTAACAGAAAGAAAGCTTTGTTCCTTCATTTCATATTTTGGAAGAACATTAAATTTCCCCACAACTTTTTTGCAATTTATTTCTGCTGGATTTTCAGTTTTGTTTATCAAGTTGCTAAATTGAATTGGATTACCAACTTTGATGGTTACAATTTCATATTCTAATCATGCACCAGTTTTGTTTTTCCATTTAGTTCCTTTAAACTGTTTTCATTTTTCCTGTTATAAAAAAAAATGTCCGACCAACAATTTTTTTCTTTGATGAAGGATTGACTGAAAGGTTCCTTAGATATTTCCCTCCACTTTTTAGCATTAATATGTTGGCATCTGTCCTATTTATGCTGAGAATAGAGAATAAAAGTCATCATTAGTTACATTTGGACTAATGACTTTGTCTTTGTTGTTATTATCACATTATTTCAGTTGTATCTCCCAACCTTCTTCAGGTGTCTGTCAATTGAATTCAGTTATAAATTATTTTTCAGAGGAATATGTTAAAAATGGTCATTTTGGAGGAATATGCTAAAAATGTTTCTGGTGGGTGGAGCATATGCTAAAAGTGTTCCTTCTGGGGGAAATATGCCGATAATGTTTCTTCCAAGAGAAAAATGCCGATAATGTTCCTTCCAAAGGAATATACCGATAATGTTCCTTCCAAAGGAATATACCGATAATGTTCCTTCCGGGGGAAATATGCCGATAATGTTTCTTCCAAGGGAAAAATGCCGATAATGTTTCTTCCAAGGGAAAAATGCCGATAATGTTTCTTCCAAGGGAAAAATGTGATAATGTTCCTTCCAAGGGAAATATGCCAATAATGTTCCTTCTGGGAGAATATGCCGATAATGTTCCTTCCAAAGGAATATACCGATAATGTTCCTTCCGGGAGAATATGTCGATAATGTTCCTTCCGGGAGAATATGCCGATAATGTTCCTTCCGGGGGGAATATGCCGATAATGTTCTTTCCGGGGGGAATATGCTAAAAATGTTCCTTCCGGGGGGGGGGGGATATGCTAAAAATGTTCCTTTTAGGGGGGAATATGCTAAAAATGTTCCTTCCGAGGGGAATATGCTAAAAATGTTCCTTCCGGGGGGAATATGTTAAAAATGTTCCTTCCGGGGGGGAATATGCTAAAAATGTTCCTTCCGGGGGGAATATGCTAAAAATGTTCCTTCCAGGGAATATGCTAAAAATAGTTGTTCCTCAGGAATAGGTTGAATATGATCCTTCTGGGAAAATATGCTAAGAAAAAACAAGATGGCAAAAGAAAGACAAAAATTTATCTTGCTTGAGGAATACTCTGTAATGCACAGGAATACTTGTGGAATGTATTAAACAGCAGGAAGAATATGACTGTCAGTTCGTCAGGAATTGGAGCAATCTCTGACATTAGTAAACATAACACAAAGCAGAAGTTGAAAATTCTTTGGTACTCGGCTGGCATCCAAAAAGCAAAACAAAAATAAGTCAGAAAGCATTAAAACTATTTGACTTGCCTCTTCTCAGACCTCGAATGACAACAAAGTAAACATTTATAAAGAAACAGTTTGATAAGAAAAGGAAACCAATAAAACCAAAACATTTTGAAAATATATCCCAAACAAAGGCTTTTATCTGTTGTGACTTGCTTTTATAAACACGTAATGGACAAGTACATATTTATATTATGCATGTGCCCCTGCTGTCAAACATGACGACCAAATATTTGAGAGGATTATTTTATATATATATATATATATATATATATTTATTATAGATACTAATCTACAATGATTAGATACTAGAATGCAACACCATGTACCTGTAAAAATTTAGGAAGGGAACATTCCAACTGGGTGATGACCTTAGAAATACATATGGCTCTTCTATTGCAGAGCATTATATAAATAATCAAAATTGTGCCATTAATTTCAGCACCGACTTATTTACCATTTTAAGTCACACTTGGCTAAAATTCCATATAAAAAAGTTAGAAAAGATTTAGACAGCCCTCTCTCTGTAAACAGAGGGAGTGTTTGTTGGGACTGAATGTCATTTGAATCGAAATCATTTTCCGCCTTTATGAATATATTTTTTTTTACCACTTTTATGTCATTTTGCAAAATATAATCTCTCGTTTTTGGCTCTAATGAGTGAGGGCAAAACTGGTCAGCTGTGTTTGTTTTATTTTTCACTTCCCCCTTTGTGTATATAAATATATTTATTTTTTTCCCCTCTAATCATGGATAGTAAAATGAATCTTATTTTTTTAATTCCGTAATAAAATTCGGTACCACTTAGAAAATTATGAAATTATATATATATATATATATATATATATATATATAATTGTAATAATTCGATCAAGTCAAGCTTGCTAACAATTACACCAAGTTGAGATGCCCAAAGCAGTATGAAATAAGAGCAAGATGAGATATCTCTAGACATGGATGGTGGAACAAGAACAATCTAACTCCATAGATAAAATAGAGTTCAATTTGTAATTCCCCTCGGCTATTGATTGGTGGAAACAGGGCAAGCAATAACTAAGCAGTACCAAATAAGAACAAGATGAGACGTCCCTAGACATGGACTGAGGAATAAGAACTATCAACCCCATAGTTATTTCATACTACTCCGTAATTGATTGCTCTGTTACCACTGAGTCTAAGTCTGCACTTTCATGAGACAATAACTGAATGTGATGTAATTTTGAGTTTAATCCCTAAGTAGGGCAGACTTAGACTCAGTGAGAACATTGATTATTTGATTGAATAATTTGTTTTTTTTTACAGATTATCAACACTTTTCGGGTTATTTAAAGCCAGAAACTATTTTTAGAGTGTAAGAATTTTTTTTTTTTGGAGATAATAATAGTTTAGTAATACAAGCCTTACTAATTAACCCATACCTTAGGGAGAAGAGGGGGAATTCCTACATTCCGTAGTGGTATTTACATCTAAGTGAATATAACAAACCCAACGGGAATTGAAACTTGGATCTCTGTTTAACAATTCCAAGCCATTATCCGTTACACCATCTGCACATCCAGGTCTACAGCATCTGGTATTGCTAAGCAGTCACCCATTTAGGTATTGGGTTCGATGTTGCTTAACTTTGGTGACTGTGCCAGTAGAATGACAACCAACCAAGCACCAAAGAGAAAATAAAAAGTTCAGTTTAAAATTTATTGATGATTATACAAATTGACAAGAACTTGACATTGTGTGGTATCGTTGAGGTGAATGATACAAAGAGAAAAATGAATGCTTAATATATTTATTCATCACAGTATCCAGTGCTAACAGATATATACAAACAAGACATATCTTACGAGCAAAAGAGATGAGGGTCTAAATGGTGAATAGCCGACAAAGTAAATCAGTCCGAATATTAATCTGCTTGCCACAACTTATTGAAACGACACTTTAAATACTTAACTCATAGACTCTTTCCAGCTATGAGCCAGTCTATTGGTTAGAGTACTGAAGGGGTGCTAGCTACTCTACAAGACACTGATATGGCTGATGCTAACCTGCAGGAGAATGACTCATTGTGCCATCTCGGGCGAAAGTTTTGTACTGACATGAAGTGCAAAGGTTATCAATTGATGGACCTGCTGTTTGGAAAGTTAGTTAACTGTGATGTGCTTGACAATTTTTCTTGCCAGAATCTATCTTACTTATATATGTCAGCCATTATGCATAGAATATTGCTGCCACATCTGCTCTAGTATTTTTTTAAATTTTTTTTAATAATCATTTCACTCCAAGCAAGTCAGGACCACCACTGGTGTGCAGAAGGTTATATTGAGAGAAAAATAGCACAGGGGATGTCGCAGTAAAGGTTAGAGATGAATGATAATTAAGTAGATAGAAGATGGCAATTGATGTTGCATTTAAACTTTTGGAGATTGTAGCTATCAGGGTAGCAAGCAAATGGTAGGGAGTTCCACAAATGGGAAGTGCGAGAAAAGAAACTGTCAGAGTAGAAAAGACGCTTACGTTTAACTATTTTAATGGTAAAAAGGTGAGACCTAGATATGAATCTAGAAACACAAATAAATACATGTAGTTGGGGAACCAGGGAAAATGCTCATCAGAGCAGTTGCCATAAAAAAAAATTGTAGAAAAGACAGAGGGAAACCACATCACATATTCCTGCTATGTATTTTGAAATTCTTAATAAAATCCAAATCCAAATCCAATGTTACTGGGTTTTGACCTGGCATTTCAGTTTCAGCCACTTTCCCACCATCATAATATAACTTCCCTTAGCCTTTTCTATAAATATTTTCATGGTAATTGTTCTGATGAGCTTTCCTCTTTAGTATATTGTCTTTATGAATTTAAGAGCAGGAACCCAATCTGCCATGTTATTCAACCCATATATATAACTTGACTACCCTGTGCCTTTTCTATTAATATTTTCATGGTAATTGTTCTGATGAGTTTTCCTCTATGGTTCTTAAACTCTATGAATTTAAGTGCAGCTGATTATTTTACAGTCGAACCCTAAGTTCTATACTAACAACTTTTCTTATACTCTAGCTTGTAGGACTCTCTTCCATTTTCTTGCTTTCCAATCAATTTTAATCTTCGTATATTTAAATGTAATGTCAATCGTTATCTTTTTAGTTCCTGTTCATTTGTTGTTCTCACTCCTTAATAATGGTTTCTATTATATTCATTGACACACATTTATCCCTTGCAACTTGTCTTAGTGATTTTATTTCCTTGTTTGGGGTGAAATAATTAAAAAAATAAAATAAAATAAGAATATTATGAAAATAAACAAGAAGTGAAAAGAAAGAGTAACCAAGAATTAACCAAGAATTATTGGCGGAGGAGGAGGTAAATAATGTTATTTTTCATTTAGAAGTATTAGTATCAGAACAACCTAAAGGATTTTAAAGGTGTTTTTAATGTCGAGTATTGATTTCAAAGTTAGAAACTAATTCTTGTTACAATTGTGGCCTTGTGCCAGACTATAATATAGCTGGTGACTCGCCGTCAAGAAGAGGTTAAGAAGGTATTGTCAAAAACTGATCATTTCTGTGTGCTCTAAACTTGTAGCCCTGTGCCAGACTATAAATATTAAATACACAGAATGACTCATTATGGAAAAGTGGTTAAGAAGCTATTTGCAAAACTGATCATTTCTGTGTGCTCTAAACTTGTAGCCCTGTGCCAGACTATAAATATTAAATACACAGAATGACTCATTATGGAAAAGTGGTTAAGAAGCTATTTGCAAAACTGATCATTTCTGTGTGCTCTAAACTTGTAGCCCTGTGCCAGACTATAAATATTAAATACACAGAATGACTCATTATGGAAAAGTGGTTAAGAAGCTATTTGCAAAACTGATCATTTCTGTGTGCTCTAAACTTGTAGCCCTGTGCCAGACTATAAATATTAAATACACAGAATGACTCATTATGGAAAAGTGGTTAAGAAGCTATTTGCAAAACTGATCATTTCTGTGTGCTCTAAACTTGTAGCCCTGTGCCAGACTATACATATTAAATACACAGAATGACTCATAATGGAGAAGTGTTTTTTTTTTTTAATAATCATATCACCCCAAGCAAGGCGATAACGCCACTCATGCGCAGGGGGCTACGTAAGGGCAAAAAGAATGGAAAAGAGAAAGCCGGAAACCACATCCTAAACAGGGAACAAGGGATGAGCCTCTTCACCTGTTCAATAGACGTGGGTGGAGTGTGAACTGGGTGATAGACTAAACTATCTACTCCAATTGAAAAAAATAAAGAGAGAAAAGAGTGAAAAGATTGGAAAAGAGAAAACAGGAAACAAGGGATGAGCCTCTTCACCTGTTCAATAGATGTGGGTGGAGTGTGAACCGGGCGATAGACTAAACTATCTACTCCAATTGAAAAAAAAAAGAAAAAAGAAAGAAGCTATTTGCAAAACTGATTGTTACTGGGTAGCTTACACTTGTAGCCTTGTGCCAGACTAGGCATAGTAAATATGTAGGATGACTCATTGTGGAGAAGTGGTTAACAAGTTATTCTCAAAGACTGATCCTTACAGGGTATCTGACACTTGTAGCCTTGTGCCACGCATAGTAAATATATGGGATGGCTCATTGCAGAGAAGTGGTTAACAAGCTAGTCTCAATGACCAATAGTACTAATGAGAATTTGATCTATACTAAGTACCTTACACTTGTAGCTTTGTACAAGACTAAAATTAACTGACATGTAATAGTAACTAATTTGTGAGGGCAATGTCTACATAAGTCTACTAGTCTTATTAGAGTGTCAAGGTCTTCCTATTTCATGCTACTTTAAGCATTGAATGTTATCTGACCGAGAAATAACTGATAAAAATTAAAAACAAAAGTGAAGAAATGTGTTCACACATGAAAATACTTGAAAAAAATTTTTTTTAATTTTCAATAATGATTGATCACAAGTCTCTTCATAAGGTATTTATTGCAGTTTGTGTATATCTATCTACCAAATGGCAAATCAGTATCTATCTACCTCTCAATCTAGTGCAAGTACATTCGTATTTATCTCTTTTTACAAGTCTGTATGTATGTATGTATGTATGTATCACAAGTCTGTATGTATGTATATATGTATGTATCACAAGTCTGTATGTATGTATGTATGTATCACAAGTCTGTATGTATGTATGTATGTATGTATCACAAGTCTGTATGTATGTATGTATGTATCACAAGTCTGTATGTATGTATGTATGTATCACAAGTCTGTATGTATGTATGTATGTATGTATCACAAGTCTGTATGTATGTATGTATGTATGTATGTATCACAAGTATGTATGTATGTATGTATGTATGTATCACAAGTCTGTATGTATGTATGTATCACAAGTCTGTATGTATGTATCACAAGTCTGTATGTATGTATGTATCACAAGTCTGTATGTATGTATGTATGTATGTATGTATCACAAGTGTGTCTGTATGTATGTATGTATCACAAGTGTGTCTGTATGTATGTATGTATCACAAGTGTGTCTGTATGTATGTATGTATCACAAGTGTGTCTGTATGTATGTATGTATCACAAGTGTGTCTGTATGTATGTATGTATCACAAGTGTGTCTGTATGTATGTATGTATCACAAGTGTGTCTGTACGTATGTATGTATCACAAGTGTGTATGTATGTATGTATCACAAGTCTGTCTGTATGTATGTATGTATCACAAGTCTGTCTGTATGTATGTATGTATCACAAGTCTGTCTGTATGTATGTATGTATCACAAGTCTGTCTGTATGTATGTATGTATCACAAGTCTGTCTGTATGTATGTATGTATCACAAGTCTGTCTGTATGTATGTATGTATCACAAGTCTGTCTGTATGTATGTATGTATCACAAGTCTGTCTGTATGTATGTATGTATCACAAGTCTGTATGTATGTATGTATGTATCACAAGTCTATATATATATATATATATATATATATATATCTATCTATCACAAGTCTGTCTGTCTGTATGTATGTATGTATGTATCTATCTACCTTTCACAAGTCTGTTTGCATATTTCAGCTGCAGTCTACTCATATCTATCTATTGCCATTTATTCACACCTATCTAACTATCACAGTCTTTCCTTACTCAGTCTGTTGGTATGTCTTTCATTTTATATACATCCATTCATATCTGTTTGTCTATCTCTAACGCAATCTGTTCATATCTGTCTACTTATCTATTTATCTGTGCTTTATTAGTCAATTAAATTCCCTGGAATATTGGGACTGACACAAGCCTCAAGGGCAAGAAACTTCAAGAAAACAAACTTGTCATAATTAGAAGAGTTCTCTTGTCGATGACTAACAAGCCCAAACTGAAAGAACAGCTTTTTTCCATCATCAGACGTGTGTGCTGAAGAAGGAAAAAAAAAAGAAAAAAAAAAAGAAAGAAAATATATATATATATATATATATATATATATATATATACACACACACACACACTCTTCTAATGCCTGTAATCTTAGAGAAAATCATTTGCTTTTGTATTGAAAAAATACCAGAAGATGAGAGTTTTAGGTTTTGTAACATAAATCAATTTTAGTTTTAACTGTTTTTTTTCATTCTTCTGTTTTTCTTTTTCTTCTTCTTCTGTTTGTGTTTCATCTTCTTTTTCATCATCAATAATAATTATAATATTTATAGGGAAAAATAATAAATAATTAAAGTAACCAAAAATATTTTCATAGAATAACTTAATTAATTTGCATAACATATCTTTATTAATTTTTGTCAAGCTTGTATAAAACTAAAAAACTACATATAAAAATCAGAAATAGAGCTGTTCCAACAAGAGAAATTGGTATAGAATAAAAAATGTGAGAAGCTGTGAGCGTCTTGTTTGAATTGTAGATTTATGGTGGTTGCTATTTATATTACGTGCTTTCTGTATGATACATTAACATTAAGCGTTCATGACAGTATTTGTGATGCTACACATGTTTCGAGTTTAAAGTTGACTATCTTCAGGCAAATAAACTTGTGTATTCACATATCGAGATCCGTTTGCTTTTCTGAAGGCTAAGGTATAAATAGATAAGTTCAAGTGGTATTATATATATATATATATATATATATATATACACACACACACCATCTGCAGACAGGCCCATTTCATTGTATCACAGCTCTTCAGTGTGGGTAGATTAACTCTTTTTTTTTTTTTTTTTTTTTTAATCGTATCACCCCAAGCAAGGCGGTAACGCCACTGATGTGCAGGGGGCTACGTAATAGTGAAAAGATTGGAAAAGAGAAAGCCAGAAACCACATCCTAAACAGGGAACAAGGGATGAGCCTCTTAACCTGTTCAATAGACGTGGGTGGAGTGTGAACCGGGTGATAGATAGATCTATCTACTCCAATTGAAAAAAAAAAAGAAAAAGAAACCAAAGTGAGAAGATTGGAAAAGAGAAAAGCCAGAAACCACATCCTAAACAGGGAACAAGGGATGAGCCTCTTCACCTGTTCAATAGACGTGGGTGGAGTGTGAACCAGGTGATAGATAGATCTATCTACTCCAATTGAAAAAAAAAAAAAAGAAACCAAAGTGAGAAGATTGGAAAAGAGAAAAGCCAGAAACCACATCCTAAACAGGGAACAAGGGATGAGCCTCTTAACCTGCTTGCCTCCAGATATTCTTCTTGTGTATCTTCATAAGAAATTATCCATTCTTGCCAATTAACCTTGCCAACAGTATTCTCTGATGAAGTGTTGGCCGAAAGCACCCTAAGGTTTAGTTTAAGGATATAAAAAAATAAGACGGTTTCTCTATTTAAAAACACTATTTAAGTTCTGTGGTATCAAGTCCTTGTTTATATATAAATATATGGGCAGAAACCTTTCTTTTGAACATCTTTCATTAAATGTGGCTGACCAGGAAAATTAGAAAATTTTATTTTTCATTCAGATTAAAAAAAATTTAATTAAATTTTCCCAGTCTGCCATATTTAATGAAAGATGTTTGGGAAAAAGAAAAAAGAAGCTTACTGCTTACACACACAAAGATGCAGTGAATATCATGGATCAATGATGAGGTTTAGAAAGGATGGAAATGAAAAGGAAATTAATACTAAGCATCAGGAAGAGACAGCTGAAATTCTTAGGACAGGTAATGAGGAATGAAGGCTTGGAGAATCTGATACTCACAGGTCAGATAGAGAGGGGAAAGCAGCAGATAATATATTTGAAGGTCGTGAGCAGGTGGATGGCAGAGCGGGGTTTGGGTGAGGTAACAGGAGAAAGCGTGCTAAGAGCCACCAGGGATAGGGAGACATGGAAAACCATGATCGCCTATACCCTGAAGGAACATGGCACATAGAAGAAGAAGATGATACTTAAGGGTTAAAAATGCTCAATATTAGGGACAGAGTAAATAAAAAGCTTGTTTAATGCTAAATGCAATCATCAGGCCCTGATGATTGCATTTAGCATGAAACAGACTGTTGCCTTTGGGTGTTGATATCAATGCTCACTATATATATATATATATATATATATATATATATATATATATATAGTGTATCGAGGTAGCAGATAATTTTCTCAACATATACTGTTAAATACAAGGGACAATGAATGTCCATTATGCTCAATCATGAGTCGCTCCAAACATTGCACTTTGGCTCCAATTTCAGGTAAAAACAAAGACAAAAACTCTCTAGCGTTTGGACAATTTTTCATCAAGTTGGTTCCAAGCTTTCAGCTCACATGAGGCATCCTCAGAGAGGCTACAGGGAGATTAACACAAAAACATCCACCATCAATGACGATTATATCTTGTGTAGACATACAACTTTGCTAAGCAACGATAACAGCAAACTCAGTTCATAAATTTGTAATGCGGTTCTATGACATCACACACCGTCTTTCATGGTGGATGTTTTTTTGTCAACGTCCCTGCAATCTCACTGAAGATGGCTCATGTGAGGCAAAAGCCCAGAACCAACTTAATAAAAAACCATCCAAATGTTGAAGAACCCATGTCCCTACTTTCACCTGAAATCAAAACCAAAATACGATATCCAGAACGGCTCATGATCAAACATAAATAGACATTCACTGTCTCCCACATTTAACAGTATATGTTTAGAAAAAATATATATATATATTATTAACTTAAATCGGATCATTTTATTATCAAGATAGATACAAAGATTAGTCAGTCAGTTAAGTGCCATACTTAATACATGCTTTTTGGGCGATCATGTCTTGAAAGAGACATGACTGACCGGGCAAAAGATTATCCTGTAGTAGGTTGCCATTACTTTCTGTGGTAGACTGATTGCCGACCAAAGCTATAGAACCCAATTTGTCCTGTTATTTAACTCATAACTGGAGGGAAGAGAGGGATAATATCTTTCCTAAGAGTATTTGCGCATAAGTGAATGCAAGAATGTCTTTTTTTATTATTATTGCTAGTGCTAAATAATAGAAATTTTAAAAACTTATCCATCAAGAACTAATTAAACGTTAAAATTAAAAATGTTCACCTGAAAACTTAATAAAAAAAGTAATGAATTAAGGCCATTTTCAATGACAATATGACATTATTGGTAAAATTAGTAGAAAATAGCACAATATTAATTACGGTTAAAGAAAAGCAACTATGGTGAATGAAAGGGTAACAAATTAATTAGAATTAAAAGAATTAAACAACTGAACAATACATTAAATAAAGGTAGAAAAAGAAACAAAAATTTAAAAAAGAAAAAAAAACTATTTTAGTATTAATTTTAAAAAAAAAACTGACAGAAAAAATAACGAAACAGAAACATGAGATGACGATTGTAGCAGAAGCTGTCTGAAGATTTCAAAAATATATAAAATGAAGAAGAAAAAAAAAATGAAAAGCTAGTCATCAAAGAACAATGGACAAAGTATCGAGAAACGAAACACACAGACAACGAAAGATGAAGTCTTCTTGTAACTTTTTCTCTTCCCTTTGCTTTACAGCCGCCTTAGCCAAGGAATGCGAAGACTTTTTTTCTTTTTTTGTAAGAAACGCTGAAAAATACGTGCAAAAGTTACAGCAGAGGCGGTGGCAAAACTCTATTTCTTCAAAATTACATAATAATACTTGCCCATTGCCGAATTCTTTGTTGGATTTTTGTGCCATCTATCTACACCCTGCCAATGGTAAATCCAAAATATTTATCTATGGGTAGCGAAAAGATTTTTCTCATTATAGCCGGCTTAGAAAGGCACAGGGCATTTCAGCCTGGTTAGGCAAAAAAAAAAAAGACGACGAAGTGATGTGTTCTAAAACAAGCAGTAGTAGTCAGTGGCAGTAGTCATGAGAGAAGCAATGAAAAGAAGAAAGACAGTGGGTGTGATAACAAGAGCACTTGCTGTAGAGTTCACGTCATGTTTACAAGCTGAGCCACATGCCGACTTTATGGAGTGACTTCGAGGTCATCATCATGGTACTGCTAAGTGAGCACTTGAAGTTTCTACTTTCTTCTCAAAGAGCAGGTCGAACTGAGTTTGTGAATGTTTATACACTTTCTCTCTTAGGTATCTCCAATAATTTGCTGAAAAAACAGCATAGCATGAAGAAAAAAGACAATAAAAGCAAAGTTTTCTCGTCAAAATTTTTCTTGTTAGCATAAAGAAGAAGAATCAATTCAAAGTATTTTTAATGCCTATTTTTTAATCCTTTCTAACACGTTCGAAATTTTGGTAAAAAATCTTTCCCCCCCCCCCCATTTTTTTCGTCAGCGGGTAATCAAATTGTTATCAGAGTTCTAGTTTACTATGGATAAAAATGTTTACGCAATAATTTTTTTTTTTGGGGGGGGGGGGGCACTGAAAAACATTTGAAATTTCTTGCAAAACTCACATTTTTAATATTAGTACTTTGTTTCACTAAAATTATATGCAATAAATTCAAATTATATATTTTACAAATATATTTGTTTGTTTCATTAAATCTATTAAGTTTTGTAAAGTTTTTTTCTTTTTAATTACCCATTATTAATTTTTTTCATTGTAACCATTATGTCTAAAATCTTTTCTAACACGTTCGAAATTTTGTTAAAATATATATATATATTTTTTTTTTTCATTTTTTCATCAGCGAGTAATTAAATTGTTACCAGAGTTTATAGTTTTACTATGGATAATGTTAAACGCAATTCATTTTTTTTTTGGGGGGGGGGGGGTGAACTGAAAAACATTAATTTGAAAATTCTTGCAAAATCAAATAATTGTCGAATTTTAATTAAACTTTCAGGACTTCCCGTATTTGACGGCATATCAAACGCACTTTTTTTTTTTTTATTAAAA
>JBBBDQ010001090.1:1342500-1422500 GCA_037127315.1 Ascarosepion bandense
GGGACCCATAAATCATCTCTCAGTTGCGTCTCTCTCCTCGAAGACAGAGTGCACCTCAATTGTAGAGCTGTCCGAGGACAGATATGCAACTGAGAAAAATTATACTGTGTAGATACCCGGTCCCGAGGCCACGCCACCCCATTGCACCAGAGGGGTGGACCAGGTGCTCGTCACCAGGACCAGCGCGACCGGCGGTTGCGGGAACTGGGGAGTTTTTTGTTCTAAAGCCTGCTCGTACGCATCCAGGCTCCCTACATTAAAAACCGACCTTGTGTCACAACTCGCTCCAGTGGGGGAGTAGGGTAAATAAACTCACACCCTCACAGGAAGACCATCTATTTATTTAAATGAACTAATGGCATTAGCTACAAAAACTGGAGTGAGAAGCGACACAAATTCATCCAAGAAATGCCGAATAACTTAAAACCAGTCCTAGCAGCACAAGCGAATTTAGAAACAGAAGGACTTGGGAAAATGGCCGACGATCTACTGCTGTATTTTAATCAGCAAAACTCCAATCCTATTCAGCATGTTCAACCAAAGGAAGAAAAAGTCTGCCGTAGTCGGAATTACAAATCCCAACCTACTTTAAATCCATATCATCTCGATCAGAAGCCAAAAATACGCAGGTCGCACATTTACTATGCATACCGTGCTAAATCTTGTAAACCATGGTGTATGTGGCCGAATAAAGGAAAGATCAAATTAGAGCCGCCCCCACGACCAACTTCACCAGCTCAAAAAGAGAAATCGAAAAACTGCGACAGGAAGTGATGGCTTCCACCTTCCTGTCATTTTAAAAAGTAACTGCACATTTAGGAGCCCAGAAAATGATGTTCATTGTGGATACTGGGGCTGTCGTATTTCTAAAGGAATACCTGACAAACACAGTCTTATATCCTACAAATATTGCGCTGGTTTCTCCAGTCCAAACAATGTAAAAATAGAATGATCTGGACAGAATGTACAAAAACGTGACAATGAAAAACTTTAGGAGGAATTTTACATGGACATTTATTGTTTAGGATGCGGTTTCCGGTTTTCTCTTTTTCACTCTTTTCTTTTTTTTTTTTTTTTCCAATTGGAGTAGATAGACTAAACTATCGCCCGGTTCACACTCCACCCACATCTATTGAACTGGTGAAGAGGCTCATCCCTTGTTTCCTGTTTAGGATGCGGTTTCCGGTTTTCTCTTTTCCAATCTTTTCACTATTTTCTTTTTTTTTTTTTTTTCAATTGGAGTAGATAGACTAAGCTATCGCCCGGTTCACACTCCACCCACATCTATTGAACAGGTGAAGAGGCTCATCCCTTGTTTCCTGTTCACTCTTTTCTCTCTCTATTTTTTTTTTCAGTTGGAGTAGATAGTTTAGTCTATCACCTGGTTCACACTCCACCCACGTCTATTGAACAGGTGAAGAGGCTCATCCCTTGTTCCCTGTTTAGGATGTGGTTTCCGGCTTTCTCTTTTCCATTCTTTTTACCCTTACGTAGCCTCCTGCACATGAGTGGCATTATCGCCTTGCTTGGGGTGATATGATTATAAAAAAAAAAACACTTTTGGGATATGACTTCCTAAGTCACTATGAACTAACTGGATTGTAAAAATAATAAGTTGATCGACACAATTACCAATAAGCAAAGTGATGCCAAGTTATCAACCTATGTGTTACACGTTTCAATCCATGGTAACGAAAATGTGCAGGGAATTTTAAGAAAAATGATGAACGGCTACCCTAATACAAAAAAAAAAAAAAAAAAGTCAAAAGTATTTCACAGAATTGAAACGGGAAGCAATCCTTCTATATTTACAAAAGTGTCGAAGCAGAAATCTGACATAGCCAAGGAAGAATTTTAAAAACTTCCTGTGTATGAATATGTTTTTGGGCTCCTTCCGGTATATGAATTTTTATACCATATTTGAATTAATAAAATTTTGTTTTTGATCGTTGCTGATGAAGCGAGAATTTTCTCACTAAAGTAGCTATTCAACAGAATGTAAATTTCGAAATTTATTGTTATAAAATACATACATACATATATAACATGGAAAAATGCGTGCATGAAAAGTACTATTAAGATTTTATTAAACCTGGAAAAGAACAGGACAAGTTATTAAATCTGGAAAAGTAAAAGATAAGATATTCTAGTGAAGTGAAAAAATAAGAAATTTTTTACTTAAAATATTGCATTCAAATTTTATTTTTAGCTGCAATATTTTAAGTAAAATTTGTTGTATGTTTTACTTCACTAAAATAACTTGTCCTTTACTTTTCCAGGTTTAATAACTTGTCCTTTACTTTTCCAGGTTTAATATAATCTAAAGAATATTACTTTTCATGTGTACATTTTCCATGTAATCCATGATTTTTCCAGGCATTGCTATTAATATAATGCTGAAAATCGGATTCAAAAATATTAAAAAGAAAAAAATTATATGCAATTGATTAAAAAAAACAATAAAAAAAATTGATTATTTATAATTAATTTTGATAATCAATTATGATGAGGATGAAATGATAAGTGTTCAGCAAAGTTCGATTGACAAAAATGATAAAAGATATAATCAGAATTTAAATGTTGAAAACTGCATACAAAAATATTAATCAGAAAAAAGTTATAAAGAATAAGCTTTATTAGGAGAAGCGTTAGTCACTCATGTACTTATATAGATAGTCTGACTTTTCAGACTTCACATATTTTGAAGTAACTTTTTTTTCTACTGAAGCAAAATTCAAAACTTTTTTCAAAATATAGCTAAGGTGGTGTCCTATCTAACTCCGTAAACTGTTTGAAATTTGGTTGAGAACTGAATTAGTGGTGAAGCGTGAAAGTTGCCTAGATTCACTCAATGTCGGACTTAAGAATATATTCAACCTTGCCGTGGTTGAATTATATATATATATATATATATATATATATTGTTATCACTACTATTATTATTATTATTAGTAGTAGTAGTAGTATTTTTAAACGTAAAATTGTTGTGAGGAGTTACCCACTTAATAATGGACTCTTCTTTGCCTATATTAACCGAGAGTTAATTACTCTCGAGGACAGAGCCGGGGCGACAGAGACACTGGTTTCCAGTACGACTTCAGTTCAGCTCAGCCTAGTCTGTCTATCGGTCATTTGTAGCCAGGCTATTATTACGCTATCTGTTTGTATCTCTTGTTGACGTAATATATGTTCTTGACCTACCACCGTGTTGACTCATTATTTTATGGTCCCATACCGGGTCCATATAAAAAAATAACATTTATGCTTTTTTTTTTACCGTGGATACTCGTATTTGAGTAGACGTTCTGTTTATTCATATCTAAAATAAACAGGGCATTTACTCAGATACCATTAGCCACAAAAAAGAACGTTTAACTTTTTAAAGTAATATGTAATTTTAAAAAATAAAATCCATTAATTCTTAAAATATTGCAGCAATAATTTTTGTTAAAGTATTTTTTATTCAACAATAAAAACAAAAAACAAAAAAAACAAAAAAAACAAAACATATATCATAACATAACAGTTTGATATCAACTCAAACAGGTGCACCCACTAAAAATAACATTTATAGTGTACTCAAAGCTGGTGCAAGGGTCTCATACTTTCTCACTCTACCCCATGTCAATTTTCATAAGGTAGTATTCATATAAAATATAAATTTGATTGTAACCTAATTATGTACAATAATGGTTCATATGCAATTAAGATGAGCAATTCAACTCGAAAAATTGAAAATAAATACAATATATCTAAATACAAATAAGAGACCTGTCATAATAGATCATTCCATCTTAAATAAATTAACAATGTTTTGTGGCAATTTTTATCATCAACTGGAGATTTGTTAAAATGTTGAAAAATTTTAACATTAAGGATAAAAATTAGTGAATTTTATAGAGTGTTTTTCTTTAACAGCAAAACACATGGTGATTTTCTAAGCGCAGCTTAGATGTGACACAGGGCCAAAAATATGGGACACCCAGTGAGGAACAAACTCACTACTCCATTGTGATGATTCTAGTGAGACAAGCTTGCTAACCATTACACCACCTTGAGGTGCCCTATCTTCTTCTATGTGCCTTATCTTTTCAGGACGTAGGCGATCATGGCCTTCCACGTCTTCCTATCCCTGGTGGCTCTGATCACACTTTCTTCTGTAACACCATGCAACTCCCATTGTGTCATTCACCTTCAAATATGTTATCCGCTGCTTTCCTCTGTCTAGTTTTCCCTCTATCTGGCCTGTTAGTATCAGGTTCTCCAAGCCCTTCTTCCTTATTGCACGTCCCAGGAACATTACTTGTCTCTTCCTGATGCTCAATATTAATTTCTGGTCCTGGGCATGATGGTAAACTGCATCCAGCAGCAAGGCCTCTGATTGGGAGGTTGTGAGGAGCATGGAACCACCTCTTAATTGCTGTTGTTCCCAGCTCCACCCTGACCCAGAGTGGTAGCACCTGTTAGCGTCCTAGCTACGGGCAAATAGCCCCCCCTCAAAACTGGAGTCAAAATACTATGAAAGTATAAATATATAGAAATATATAGAAATATATACATAAAAATAAACTTTTATAGAAAAATATACATTTTTGAAGGAAAAATATTACCAACAATACATTTTTGAAAAAATAATTATTTCCATAACACATTTTTGAAGGAAAAAAATTATTCTGAGCTAAACGTTTTTAAATACAAAACTAGAAGACATTTTCAGTTTTCTAAAATCAAAAAATAAATACAAAAAATTTTCATTAAAATCTGACTAAATCAACCTTCTCACTATAGTCAACATTAAAAACAATACCTGAAAACCCCAACCTTTTTGTCATTAAATAAACCCACAGAGGTTGATGTTAAACAAAACTCAAACTCACTATTAATTTCTGTTTTGTTTCCATCCTTTCCAAAACCTCATCATTGCTCACATGCTTGGTCCACAATTAAAGCAAAAAAAAAGTAGGATTTGGACAATAAAAAAATAAAAAATAAAACAACAAACAAACAGCTCTAAAATGACACCAAAAATGAGCAAAAATGTTTACTTTCTTAATAGTCAGTTTTGCTTAGTTTACTTGTAGCTTATATAAATGGAGTTAAAAAAAAACACTGCCAGGTTTTACTTATAATGATAGTTAAGATATCAGCAGAGGTCAAGAGTTTGTTCAAAATTAATAAACCTTCAAGATGACCAATTAGCAGCAAAGCCCCAGAAAATACCAGAAAAACTAATCCAAGAGTTCTGTTGCCATTGTGGGATGAGAATCAGTTACAAAGTCTGCAACCAGGAGATCCCCAGGGGAAAGCCTCATGTCTCATGTTGCTGGTAAATTATTCCCCAGCTGGGTACATTCTCAAGGGAAGGATTTCAAAGGTACTTATAGCCAAAATTGAATCATATATGAAACATTAATTACTGGAATGATAGTATACTTATTTTCTTTTTAAATGTTAGGCCTCATCCATAAACTTTTCAATCTCTCTTTCTACACACACACACACACACACACACATTTTTAATCTGTTTCATGCCATGCAAGGTAGAAAAGCCACTAAGACACATGGGGTTACAGGGTGTAGAAGAATTAGTAACAGAAACATTAATAATGAGCAGGAAGAGGAAAGTATATTAGTAAAATTTTTTGGTCTTCAGTGTAAAGTGCCATTATGAAAAGTCATAAATATTTTGCCATTTTTACCTAATACCTTATAATGCCAGACAATCAATAATGGTAGCACAGGAAAAGTTCAAGTGAGAGCTTCCTGAAATTAATTTTAATAGTCATAAATTATGACTCTCTATTACCCGAGCTTGTTTCACTGCTCTCAAAAATGTTGGTCGACCTTTAGAAGAGGCATAAAATGAGAGAATTTTAGTTCCAAATTCAATGGCCTGCCTATACAATATTGAAACAAATATCCTTCTTTTGTATGGCATGTTCTTTCAGGATGTGGGTAATCATGGCTCTCTACAATTTCCTGTCTGCTATTTGCATTATTTACAAGCAAACTATTGTCCTTGTTCCACTGACCACGTCTAGGGATATCTCGTCTAGTTCTAATTTTTTGTATGGCTCAGTCATTGCTCATCCCATTTCCTGCAATCAATAGCCAAGAGGAATTACAAAGTAAACACTTTATTCAATCTATGGAGATAGTTTATGGGAGATATAATGGTGTACTAAATAGAAGCTCAAGTCAAGAAATTGGGAAGCTGAGTTCAAATTCAAGTTTGGTTCATTATATTTCACTTGCTAATACCCTTGGGAAAGGTATAAACCTAGCTCTTCTCCCTCCAGCTATGGGTAAAATAGCAGGATAGACCTGGTCCTATAGGCTTGAGTAGTAACCGGTTTAGGATAAGAACAACTCGGTATTCAAGACCTGAAGGTCTAGTATGCGAATTAAAGGCGACTAACACCATATTCAGTGGTCATCAGTTGTCGATCAAGAGCTTGGAGAGGAGGTTGGTGCTACCAAGCTATGTGAAAGCTCACTGAAAGGATCATGAGAAAAAAGAATCAGAGTCTGTTTTTTGTGTTTTGTGTTCTTAGGTCCCCACCACCCTGACAATTGAAACAGTCAAGAGTTCAAAAAAAGTAGATTGTTCTCGTTCCACTGCCCATGTCTAAGTCTAAGTACACAGTGTCCAGCCTAGGGATTGAACTCATGTTAGACAATAGCCTAGTGAATAAAAGCATTGCTTTGTGAATTTGGTGACATTGTAATTGTGAGTTCAATCTCTAGGCTGGGCAGACTTCAGTCAGTTAAGTGCCATATGTGATACAGGCTTGGGTGATTATGTCTCAAAAGAGACATGACTGACTGGGCAAAAGATTATCCTGCAGTAGGTTGCCATTACTTTCTGCGGTAGACTGGTTACCAGCCAAGGCTATAGAACTCAATCTGTCCTGTTATTTAACCCATAACTGGAGGAAAGAGATGAATTATTACCTTTGCGTGTAAATGAATGCAAGGAATTCAACTGGAATTCGAACACAGCTTCCCGAATTCTTTTTCAGAGCCAATATCCACTGTGTGAACTGATGCTCGGGTACCTGGTTGGTGATGGTTTCAATTCAGCAGCTGGTCTTCAAGTCGACTATTATAATGGTGTTCTACCCTGCCCATGCTGTGAATTTTGATCTCAAAGAAGACATGCTGAAATCTTGCTAGCTGACTCTTCACCAACTTGAACTAGACTGGTTGCATGCACACATATGATTTAATGAAAATAGTACCAAAAGTAAATTGAATGACGTCTGAATAAGTTGCGGAAAAAGTCTTTATATACAAACAAAAAGAAACAAACAAAATAGAATATAACAATCGCCAATTCCTTATCTAACAACAGAGCAGAAGTTTCGTCCAAGAGAAGTGTTTGTCTTCTTAACATTAATTTGAGTTTTTGGTTGGTAATATCAGTTTACTCCAATTAGAGTTTTCAGGTTTGTGACAATTCAAAAATGTCTTTGTTTGCTTCTCACTGAAGATTTACAGAAACTACTGAAGATTGGTCTTTGTGTATGTGTGTGTGTGTGTTGGGCAGTGTGGCAGTTATCTCGACAGGAATCTCTACAGTTGGTACCCAATGACATGGCATTTATCTTGACAGGCTTCTCTACGGTTGGCACCCAATGGCAAGGCAAATATCTCTGTCTTTGTACATCTTCAATCAGGAACTCTATGGGATGCACCCAGTCCTATGGTGGGCACCCAGTGTCTTGGCACCTTACTTTCGTCGTTACATCTTTGGGCTGAGAGTTGACTGAACTCTTTCTCGACTCTGCTGGACTCCCCCGTGCTCTCCGGTCTCTGCCGGTGGTCTCCTCAGAGCCCTGTATTTATGCTTGTCCCAAATTCAATGGTGGGGGAGAATGACAAATATGCAAGTTGAATCTCTGGCCAATGAAATCACTTTTGCTCATGTTCTTGGGTGGGACCACTTTTCCTTCAGTTCAACCAATAAAGCAGCTTCTAGGTTGGTGACATCATTTCTTTTGGCTTTTTCTTTTTAATGCTGAAAAAAATAATCTAGCTTTTATGTGTATAAATCTTTTCCAACTAAATTTAGATTTTATTTTATTTTCATTGAATTTAACCTTTTGCTCTCATCAAATAGTTCCTTTAATTTGGGACAATTCTTTCTGATAATTCAAAACTATGTTTTGATTAAAAAATTTTACTTTTATCTGTGGTGTAACTCAGGCATGGAAATTTTAATTCCACTTATCTAATATTTCTTTTATAAAGAACAATCCTTTCTGACAAGTAATAATTGTTTTCTTTAGAAGTTTTTGTTTTTTTACCTTTATCTGCAGTATCTTTGTTCCAACATCAATTGTATTTTTTTAGTCAAACTATTTCCGATTGTCAACAATAACCTCCTTTGACTTAGATGTTTATCAAATAACACACCTGTAAAATATGATTTAGTTCATATCTCTCGGCTTTGGGTTTTGCGACCTCTTACTTTCCTTTGCCCACACTGGAATAAATTTCATCACCCGCGTTCATATTAGAACAACTTTTTCTTAATTGTTTCTTTGTGATTTATAAAAATTAATAATACGGACTAACACAATTTCTTCCATCTTATTTACAACAATTAAAAATACCACTCATTTAATTACTTCTGCCCAGCCAGGCTAAAATAGTGTTACAACTACATCACAACACACATCCACCTAGACTTAGAGCAGACTTAGACTAAGTAAAAAACAAAAACAAAAAAAAAAAGTGTGAGTGATAACTGATACACACTGCCTATCCCAGAGTTTGAACTCACAATTACAATGTCACCAAATTCACAAACCAAGGATTTTAATTCTTGAGGATTAATATGAGTTCAGTCTCTGGGCTGAGCAGTGTATACTTGGGGTCAGTGGAAATAGAGTGAGCTAACAATTGAGCAGTACTAAAAAACTAAAAACTAGATGAGATATCCCTAGACATGAGCAGTGGAACAAGAACAGTCTACCCCTATAGATTAAATAAATTCTTCAGTTCAGAATTCTCTGTAGGTTACCTGGGTTGGCATGCACCTGATGAAAGCTGAAGTGTACAAGAACCAGAAAGTTGTTGTTGTGGATTCCAGCAGAGGAACCGCACAAAATAATGAATAAAATAACAGATATGGAGATAAAAAATGTCAGTTATATTGAACGAATATACAAACTAGAACACAGGTTAGGCAATTTAGGAATACTATTAGGAGAAATAAATATATACAGTCTTGAAGTGAAATAGTATGTCCGAGTAACTGATGCTAGCTGAGTAGAGATCAGAGCAACTACAACTGTGATTCCAGATTCAACTCCACATAAGCAACTTACATTACAACTCAACTGCTGTTCTCTCTATAGGCAGGATTATACGTACACTCAGACAAGTCCATTATTATATACAAAAAGGAGTGACCCCACAACAGTTGTGATAAAAACACACCAAAGATGTGAACAATAGTCTGTATTTAAACAACGTAAATAATATTTCAGTTAATTTCATATATATCAAAATAAAATCATCTTTAACTTATAATCATAATAATAAAGTTTCTGTAACCAGCTCCCAAGAGGATGCTTACCAAATCACTACAATCTTAACTTGTTCAAGTCTCGGCTCAAATATTATCTTACCCTGCATAAACTGTGACTCTTATTCTGTAATCCTCTACCTACTTGTAAGAGAATACTTTCCTGGCCATTAAAATCTTAACTTGTTCAAGTCTAGGCTCAAATATTATCTTACCCACATATCTGCATAAACTGTGTCTCTTATTCTGGCCATTAAAATCTTAACTTGTTCAAGTCTAGGCTCAAATATTATCTTACCCACATATCTGCATAAACTGTGTCTCTTATTCTGTAATCCTCTACCTACTTGTAAGAGGATACTTTCTTGGCCATTAAAATCTTAACTTGTTCAAGTCTAGGCTCAAATATTATCTTCCCTACATATTCTCATAAACTCTGCCTCTTCCTTGGCAACCCTCAGATGTTTCTCCAGCCTTGTAGAGGGTTAATATCAGTGTAAGAAAAAAACAAAAAGTAATATTCTAAGTCCCAGCTATGGGTAAAATATTAGGGTAAACTGAGATTTCTAGTCAGCAGAAGAAAAGGACAGCTCTGACTTCCAAACTGTTATATCGGTTACCTCACGACCTTGAGTGGCTCTTGAGTCTTGTACAAGATGAACATTGTGGTAATGAAATACAATAAAGTAATAGTTTAAAATCCCACCTATGTGTTAATTAGAAAGGTAAACTGGGTTTTTTGGTCTTAAAAGGCAGCTAATTGACTTCCAAACAGTAAAGAAAGCAACATAAAGCATTCCATTGTCTTTTCAGGAAATTATCACAATTTGTAGGTAGTAAAAAAATGTGGAGAACTGTGACCATGTACATTCTAAAGGATTTAGATGAATTTGTTTTTTATGACTTATAAACCTTTGGTAAGTTATTTAAAACCAGAAAATACCAAAGTTTTTTTTTGTGAATACTGTATTAACAATTTCTTGAAGATAATAATGATTTTCAGATACAAGTATTACTATTTTACCCATAGATAAAGGACAGAAGAAGTGGATTCATATCTTTCCCAAGAGTATTTGCTGTTAAGTGAGTGTATTGAACCTAATTGGAATTTGAACTCGGCTTTCCAACTTTTCATTCCAAGTCCTTATCCATTACACCACTCACACATCCAAGCTTACAACACAGCATTCCCAAGTGGTCACCGATCTAGATATTGACCTGGCTTAATGTTGCTTAACTTCGGTAATCGCACGAGAACCGATGTTCCAACGTGATATGGTGTAAGCCTACATCCTAAAGGAATATGGCATAACAAAAAAAAAATCAATTGGATATAAATAGATAGTTTATTTTTTCCAACAGATAATAAATACATTTGTCTTTTTACAATTTATTTTTACACTAATAATTCTCAAGAAAGATAACTCTTAGTACATGCGTAAAACTCGAATATGATTATCTCCCTTAGTATTACCAGTCTTTCGTCTGGAATTTGACTGAAGTTTTTTTTAGTGACAATGTAAACATAAGTAAACATTTGGCATTCCTTTATCAAGCAGCCAGAGCTGACTCGAGTTATGCTTTCCTTCACTTCCTGGCTACCAGGATGAGATCAAAGTGTAGTATCTGTTCTCACCTCTAATGCTAATGGTAATAACTAGATGTTTCTTTTATAAGGAGACATTTGGTATTCATTTTTTGACCAGCCAGTATTAAGAGTTATGCTTTTCTTTACTCTCTGCCTAGGATCAAAGTGTAGTATCTGCCCTCAGGTGGATAAACTACATTTCATCTCTCACTTGTGTCTCTGCCTGCATATATTGTCTGGTGTTCCCCTATCTTCACTGTCCAGCCTCGCTATGACTAAATTCAGTGTTTAAAAGTGCTTACACACGGCCTTGTGGGTGATGAATTATTCTCCACCTTGTAACCCTTACCTTACAGCCAAAACGTTTCTAGCCTCTCACTAATCTATTATTATTACTATGACAGAAGTGTTACATTTTTTAGATCCACCAGCTCAAACCTACACTGCTAGGGCTCGTCATGCTGTGTTCATGGTGGCAAATCATCCAAAACTTCTTTTGTGTTCCTTTGCTAAGGATCAAGTTCCAACCAAACAGCTTCTCCAGAATTGTTACTTTGGGAAACTCCCGAGAGGATGCTTACCAGACAAACTGCAATCTTGGTTTCTTTTAATCCATAGTTAGCTGATACTTATTACATGTCCTCATAATGTCCACTTTTTAATACCCACAACAATCTTGCTCAGTAATACTCTACCTTGATTGGCTTCTGGGCCTTGTATTAGGTGAACTAACAATATATATATATATATATATATGTAAAAAAAAAACAAAAAAACTCGGGCTCACCATGCTGTGTTCACAGTGGCAAATCAACCCTGTTCCCTTTCATGTTCTTTGATTAGGAGCAAGTTCCATTCAGAAAGCTTTTTTTCCCAGATCTGTTACTTTGTGGAACAGACTCCCAAGGTTATGCTTTCTTGACAACTGCAACCTTGGTCTCTTGAAGTCCAGAGTCAACTAACATCTATCCTACACATATTTAAATTTTAAGTATAGAACAAAAATTTACAACTAAATAAATAAACAGTAAATTCTGTCTGTCCGTCTGAAATCTCTCCAAGTCGGGCCACACATGTAGACATTATGCCTTTTTGGAATCAGGATGATCCCAAGATTGAAAATCTACTCTTCATATGCTGCTTGAACATCCAGCATTTAGATTTGTGAATGAGGAGGAAACAGTTAAAAATTCAAATTTTAAAATAACTGAAAAAAGTTAGTTTTTAAAAGTTTTTAATTTATATTGATTTTAAAGCAACACAAAAACTAAGAATCTAAAAATTTTTGTTTTAAATTTCATTTAAAATATCTCCAAAACTTTGTGAATCAATTTTACTTCTTCAAAATACCAAGGAATCAGAATTAAAGTGAGAGGTTTCATGACGTGGGGTTTCATGGTGTGAGGTTTTGAAGTTTTGTAGAGTTTGCGAGTTGAAGAACTCAACTGAAATTGAAGAACTCAATTTTTAGCCTGAGTTGGTCTTCTGGCTGGAATTGGACTTATAGTCTGAATCAGAGTTTAAGTTCCATGGAGTGAATTGAAGAATTCTGAGTTATTTCTTCAAAATTATCATTGCTGTTCTCTAAGCAAGATCAGAGGTCTGTTTTGTTTTGGGCTGAGACCCAATTTGCCCTCTACAGGAGCTAGCTTTTAAGCAAGTAAATTAAGAAAATTTCCTATCTGTTTATTCTTCCTTTAAAATAAATAGTTAAGAAATTCACATGTTCTTCTGATAAGATCCCTTATGGAAAAGTTAGTTTTTTTTTTATGATCGTTTCACCCCAAGCAAGGCAAGACTGCCACTGATGCACAGGGGGTTACAGAGAGAGAAAAGAAAAAAATAACAAGGTACAGGGGATGTCGAAGAAAGGATAAGAGAAAGATAGAGATCAAGAAGATAAACGATGGGAACTGACATTGCACTTAAACTCTTAAAGATTGTAGCTATCAGGGAAGTGTGAGAAAAGAAACTGTAGAGTAGAAGTGGAAGTTAAATTGGACTATTTTGATTGTAAAAGGGTGGGACCTAATTACCACTCTAGTAGCACAAAAAATAATTAAAAAAATGCAGAAGTAAATGATTTTAGCATATTTTCTAACTTTACATTTGTAAATAACAGCTATTTCCTCCAAAGGTTTTGCCTATTTTATGAGTGAACCAATGTAATTAATTAGTACTGTAATATCCCATATAGTAATGGTCTTATTGAAATATTGTATTTCAGTGTTAAATGTTTGTTCAATGGTTTGTATATAGGTTTTGTTTTTTTTAATCATATCACCCCAAGCAAGGCAGTAACGCCACTGATGTGCAAAGGGCTACGTAAGAGTGAAAAGATTTGGAAAAGAGAAAGCCGGAAACCACATCCTAAACAGGGAACAAGGGATGAGCCTCTTCACCCGTTCAATAGACATGGGTGGAATGTGAACCAGGCGATAGTTTAGTCTATCTACTCCAATTGAAAAAAGTTTAGTCATCTATCCAATTGAAAAAAGTTTAGTCTATACCAATTGAAAAAAGTTTAGTCTATCTACTCCAATTGAAAAAAGTTTAGTCTATCTACTCCAATTGAAAAAAGTTTAGTCTATCTACTCCAATTGAAAAAAGTTTAGTCTATCTACTCCAATTGAAAAAAGTTTAGTCTATCTACTCCAATTGAAAAAAGTTTAGTCTATCTACTCCAATTGAAAAAAGTTTAGTCTATCTACTCCAATTGAAAAAAAGTTTAGTCTATCTACTCCAATTGAAAAAAGTTTAGTCTATCTACTCCAATTGAAAAAAAAAAAGAGTAAAAGATTGTTAAAGAGAAAGCCGGAAACCACATCCTAAACAGAAAACAAGGGATGAGCCTCTCCACCCGTTCAATAGACATGGGTGGAGTGTGAACTGGGCGATAGCTTAGTCTATCTACTCCAATAAGTCTATCTACTCCAATTTTTTGTTGTCGTTATTTAAAATAGGATTCTAATTTTTCAGTGTAGATGTATAAGAGATGGAAAGAGATCGGTAATCAGAATTTTATCTAAAACATCTCCAAAAGCAAAATGTCTACCATTGAAACTGAGGCTTTAACTTTAGGCATAAAATTTGACAGAAGACTAAAGAGATATGATATAATCACTACCTGAATAAAAAAACCATCATTTCAACCGCATGGATTATGAAAAATGTTTTGCCCGTGGCATATGAGCAGCAACCCTCACTAATAATATTGAAACTACATTACCCAGGAGATATATACAGGCATTAAATAATTTATGTAAAAACAAAAATATCATTATAACCAAATCTGATAAAAGAGGAGGATTGTTTATAATAAACACTGATGTCTATACCAAAAAATTAGAATCCTTTTTAAATAATGACAACATCTATATACAAACCACTGAACAAACAATATGATTTTATGTAAATTTCTGTTCTTTAAGTAAAAATGTGGTGAGTGAGTGTGTTTTGTTTGATGGCATATCAACCTCTGTGGATTATTTAATGTCAAAAAGGTTGGGGTCTTCAGAAATTTTTTTTTAATGTTCGGTTATAGTGAGAATGTTGATTTAGAATTTAATGAAAATTTTTTGTTTTTAATCTTTTTCATTTTAGAAGACTGAAAATGTCTTCTAGTCTTGTATTCAAAAATGTTTTCCTGAAAATAGTTTTTTCCTCCAAAAATGTGTTAATTTTTTCTTCAAAAATGATTTGTTGGTAAAATTTTTCCTTCAAAACTGTATATTTTTCTATAAAAGTCTATTTTTATGTATAAGTTTCTATACTTTCATAGTGTTTTGACCCCTGTTTGGGGGTTAACTATTTGCCCATAGTTGGGACCCTAACAGGTGCTACCCAGGACCAAGTAAAAATGTATATATCTGTTTATTTGTTATTTAAAAAAAAAAATCATTTTATAACCCCACTTCAAAAAACGTTCAAGGATTCTGTAAAAGTCAGATGTGATGACATCCAAGATTGGCTGTATGCAAATACACTGGTGCTCACTATGTTACCTAGATTTGTCTTAATTATATGGTCATCATTGCCTTAATTATATGGTCATATTGTCTTAATTATATGGTCATCATTGTCATCAACAAAACAATAATGACAATTGCTTTCAAGACACTTGTTGGGTCAGGAAGTAGCAAAAAAAAAAAAAAAATAAAAAAAAATAAAAATAAACAAACAAGCAATTTTTTTACTTAATTGGCAATGTCTGCCTTCTGTTACAAGAAAGCAAATTTCTTCCGACAGACTTCTAATTTCCAGCAATGGAAAATGAACACTCACTGCCTGGTTGTTTCATTCAGTGCCTTTCACTGTCTGATTCATTACATGGATACTGGTTGAGGTACTCACCACCCCTTTTTATTCACTCGTGTTCCATCAACCAGAAAGAGAGACCACCTAGACAGGTTTTGGGTGGTCTGTTTTTCAAAAGAACCTTACTTTTATGGTTATCTAAAAACACTAACAAAATTTTATGTTTAATAATTCAAAAGGTGGGCTGGAGATAGTATTCCTGAAGAATCCAGGTCATTAAATTTACTCAAAAATGGGCTGGAGATGAAACTCCTGTAAAACCCTGGCCATTAAATTTACTTGAAAATGGGCTGGAGATGAAACTTTTGTAAAACACTGGCCATTAAATTTACTTGAAAATGGGCTGGAGACAAACACACACACATACACAGAGACAAAGTTCCATTTATAAATAAGTTTAAATAATATTTGTTTCAAATCAGATAAATTATACTTTAAATCAGCTAATATCTTCAATAAGCTTTTAAAAAAGTATGTTTTATTTTTGGAAGATTTTTTAATAAACAGAATTACACTGTGATGTAAAACAATTCAAGAGAACACTAATGAGTTTTTTTCGAAAAAAAAAATAAAGAGAAAGTCAATTCAAATTAATATAATTTCTGTTTGAAATACACCAGAGTATTTTGCTTATTGGAAATTGTAAAGTTAATCCTTCAGCTTTCAATAAACCTTAGGTATCACAAATTAGTGGAGGTCAGTCAGTTAAGTGCTACAAATGATACATGTTTGAGCAATTATGTTTTGAAAGAGACATCACTGACTGGGCAGCAGTAGGTTGCCATAACTTTCTGTGGCAGACTGGTTGCTAACCAAAGCTATAGAACCCAATCTGTCCTGCTATTTAACCCATAGCTGGAGGGAGATGGGAAAGATTCATACCTTTCCCAAGGGTATTTGCACATAAGTGAATGCAACGAATTTAACTGTAATTGGAACTTGGCTCTCCATTTTCTTGTTCTGAGCCGATATCCACTGCACCACCCACACACATCCACATTATTGGAGGTACCTAAAAATTCCTTGTTAATAATTTTACTATAGAAATACGTTGAAAATGATGAAGAGAGGGACTGTAAATGGTCAGGAATGAATCTATGCACTGATAAAATTTGGTTAATATACATTAGTGTGCAAAAGTATGAGGACAAGAACTATTTTATCTTTTATGAGGCATATTGACAGAAAATAAACAATTTAATTAAAGTAATTTTATTTGATTTACTCAACAAATGCTTTAACAAGAAAAAATACTTGTTACAAAATAAATTTAATATTTAGTATAATAGCCTTTTGCTTTGATCACAGCCTTTATTCTGTCAGGCATTGACATCACAAGCTTCTTCAATGTATCTAATAGTATCTCCTGCCAAATGTTACTTTGCAAGACACACTTTGTTTCCAAAGTGTGTCTTGCAAAGTAACATTAGATTTATCAATTCGAGAGGGGGGAATAAGAAAAAAGTCAGTCATATCCAAGGATAATAGAATAATGAGTAGTTTCAAAATAACTTGTTTAATAGAAAATAGAAAAAAATTAAATATAACTTCTTTTTCAGTATAACCTGGATATAAGAGACCCGGATATAAGCGAGATTTTCTCTGGTCCCAAATTAGAGCCTGTGGTAATGTATATAAAATAGACCGAACCCGGATAAAAGAGCAATCCGGTTACAAGAGACCCAGATATAAGAGAAACCGGATATAAGAGCGATTCTATCTGGTCCCAAATTAGAGCCTGTGGTAATGTATATAAAATAGATCAAACCCGGATATAAGAGCAATCCGGTTACAAAGACCCTCGTATAAGAGAAATCCTGCCGACAACTCTCTTATATTCAGGTTACACTGTACATTTCTTTTACACCTAGTTTTAAATAATCAATATTCATTAGCAATTTACTTGGCTTTTCACCCTGTATTTGAATTTCAGTGAGGTTTTTAGGAAAATCAACCCCGTTCTAATACTTTTGCACACTACTGGTAGTGTGCAAAAATGTTAGGACAGGGGTGATTTTAAACTTTATTTTGATGCCTCATAAAAGATGAAATAGTTCTTGTCCTAATACTTTTGCACAGTACTGTATATATACCAGGTGCGATTGGTAAATTGTCGCAATTATTTTGATGCCTCATAAAAGATAAAATACTTCTTGTCCTAATACTTTTGCACAGTACTGTATGTAGAAAAGAAATTGCCAAAAGTTAGAATTTGTGCAAAAATATTGACAATTCAGTGTTTGTTGATACCAAAAACTGACAAAAAAGATCAAATGACTTACCGATTGGCTTCCTCCAATTTGGCAAGTAACTCTAAATCCTCTGGCTTTAGAGGGTTTGTCACAGTGGGTGTGGTCACTGTGGGGGAACCGTCCTTAGAGTCACTTGCCATTGGTTGAAACAACTCTAGTGCCTGTCCCACATTGTTCCCAATGGGCTCACACACTGAAAATAAAAATTAAAAAAATAAATAAAAATAAAGATTTTTTTTTTTAATATTAAATTGAGACATTTGTAACATTCATATATTGAAAAAAATTATTTTTGTATTGTTAAATTTGTACTAAAAGTTGTCATTAAATATTTTTAGCAATTTAATTATTCACAGTGTTTTTTTTTTTTGTTTTTTTTAATCATATCACCCTGAGCAAGGTGGTAACGCCACTGATGCGCAGGGGGCTATGTAAGAGTGAAAAGATTGGAAAAAAGAAAGCCAGAAACCACATCCTTAACAGGGAACAAGGGATAAGCCTCTTCACCTGTTCAATAGATGTGGGTGGAGTGTGAACCGGGCGATAGTTTAGTCTATCTATAGAAAAGAGATGACGAGAACTCCTACTCAGGGCAGTGATGGAAAATGAGAAGAAAGAACTAAACATAAATTGCAAGACAGAATGCATGGTTTTAGCAAAAGGAATAATCCAACACGCAAATCACAAACTGGATAATTAAACAAGTGCGGAAATTTAAATATTTAGGAAGTGTTTTAAAAGAGGACAGAAAGTACAACACTGAAGTCCAGACACACATTGGAATTGCAAAAGTTGCCTTGGAAAAGCTAAGCAAAATATTAAGAAACTGGAAAATTTTATGAGAGAAAAGATAAGAGTACTAAATTATATTATATCAGTCCTGTTATGTAATATCAGTCCTCCTATATGGCAGTGAATGCTGGACAATCTCCTCACAGATGAAGAAGAGACTTGAAGCAAGAGAAACAAAGAAACGAGTACTGAACTGTTATGTCATATCAGTCCTCCTATATGGCAGTGAATGCTGAACAATCTTCTCACAGATAAAGAAAAGACTTGAGGCAGCAGAAACAAAGAAAAGAGTACTGAACTGTTATATAATGTCAGTCTATAAATATGGCAGTGAATGTAACAGAATGCAACAGAAATGTTGTTCTACAGAAGGATGCTGAGAATAACACAGAGTGAACATGTTAGCAATGACAAAGATTTAGAGAAAATGGAAACAAGAAGGACACTTATACTTAATATAAGAAAGAGTTAGTTGAAATTTTGTCCAGCCTCTCTATATGCTACTCTTTCTGTTGGTCTTAAGTCCAGATGGATTTTGGAACCATGGCATTGCACTTGTGCCTCACCAAAATTTGTATTAATTCCTTCTCACAATTTTTGTGGAAACTTGCAATGTCATTGGATAAAAGTTACAATTTAACTATCATAGAACAATTTATCAATTGCAGCTTGGTGGCAATTTATCTATTGCATTGTTTTTACTCGTCAAATTTTGTGCAGTTTCTTGCAGTTTTAGGCTCCAATCAACTTTCTAAGTTTCTCTAAAACTCGTAACCTGATTGACTGATTTACTTAAAAAAAATTATTTCTTCATGAAATGTATTTCTTCCACCAAGGCATTTTGATCCACTCAGTTAAGTTATACAAACTTTGGACGATCATGTCTCAAAAAAGACATGACTTACTGGGCAGAAGATTATACCGCAGTAGGTTGCCATTGCTTTCTGCGGTAGACTAGTTGCCAGCCAAGGCTATAGAACCCAATCTGTTCTGTTATTTGACTTATAGCTAGAAGGAGAAGATATATATCATATTAAGTAATAATTAGTGGAGGATCGGTTTATTACTTCATAACAATAGAAAACCGATCCCACACTTTATGCCCAGTAGAAGCCTTAATCATATTTCTATTATATTCAGTCAGTTAAGTGCCATACATGATACACACTTTGGGCGATCATGTCTCAAAAAAGACATGACTTACTGTGCAGAGGATTATCCAGCAGTAGGTTGCTATTGCTTTCTGTGGTAGACTGGTTGCCAGCCAAGGCTATAGAACCCAATCTGTCCTATTATTTAACCCATAACTGGAGAGAATAGATGAATTAATACCTTTCCCAAGGGTATTTGTGCATAAGTGAATGCAAGGAATTCAAACTTGGCTCCCCGATTTGTTGTTCTGAGTCAATATCCACTGCACAGCCTACTCAAAAGATATAAATTCAGTGGATTCCTGTTCCTTAGTCAGTGAGTATCCATCTGCTAACAGAATCCACATTACTCCGAATCTCACTCATCTTTTCCCCCAGCAACACACGGGAATCACTTTTAAAATCCGACTTCAACTATCATTTCTTTTTATCATCTATTGACCGTTGAATTTTGTGCTTAATAATTATGGTAATCACAAAATAAAAATTAATTCACTCACTCATTCTATTTGCCAAAGCAGTATTTGACAAACTTTTCATCATTCAATATATTCTTCCACTAACTTTTCATCATTAAAAATATTCACAGAACTATTCAATGCTAATTGTTGTAAATTCTAGTGGATAGGAAATTAAGAATTAAAAGCAACTTTCTTCTTCACTTTTACAAAAATTAACAATGACGTGTGAAATCCCTATTTGCCGAATAGAAAAAGGATTGACCATGTGTTTAACCCTCTAGGGCCATTCGTATCATATTTGATACAGTATGAAAACAAGCCTTGAAAGTAATATTTTCCTGAAAAATTTTTTAAGAGAAATATTTTATAAATTTCAAATGAAAGCAGTACTGACTGCTCAGTCAATGAATACCAAATGTTTCCTTATAGGGAAATACCAAATGTTTCCTTATAGGGAAATACTGTATCAAATATGATACGAATGGCCCTAGAGGGTTAAAGAAAAAGTCGAAACCGGATTTCACGAGTAGATTTTTTTTTTATAATCATATCACCCCGAGCAAGGCAGTAACGCCACTGATGTGCAGGGGGCTACGTAAGAGTGAAAAGATTGGAAAAGAGAAAGCCGGAAACCACATCTTAAATAGGGAACAAGGAATGAGCCTCTTCACCTGTTCAATAGACGAGGGTGGAGTGTGAACCAGGAAATAGTTTAGTCTATCTACTCCAATTGAAAAAAAAAAAAAGAAAAAAAACAAGAAAAGAGTGAAAAGGTTGGAAAAGAGAAAGCCGGAAACCACATCCTTAACAGGGAACAAGGGATGAGCCTCTTCACCTGTTCAATAGACGAAGGTGGAGTGTGAACCGGGCGATAAATTGATTTTCTGACCAATGGAAGCGATTTGCAAG
Source organism: Ascarosepion bandense (assembly GCA_037127315.1). Classification (NCBI taxonomy): domain Eukaryota; kingdom Metazoa; phylum Mollusca; class Cephalopoda; order Sepiida; family Sepiidae; genus Ascarosepion; species Ascarosepion bandense. The sequence goes on from JBBBDQ010001090.1 coordinate 1,363,506, forward strand.
ATCAAAAAAGACTTAGCGATCCAGTGCAAAAAATCTAAATGACTATAAAAGGCTCTGGTCAGTGTCAGTCAGACAGTCACATGGAAGCAGCAGAGACGACAAGCTAAAAAAATGTAACAAGGCAGAAACTTCAAGTCCACAACATACAAAATGTATATTTCATTCTTCCACTCTTCCATACAAATCAACACATTCCAACTTGCTGTCAACCAACCTTCTGATTATGATAACACATAAATCTGTAAACTGTAGGGAGTTTGGCTATGTATGACACAAGGCCAAATTAATAAACATTAACCATTCCCCTATAGCTTCAAAATTATATCTTGAACATTCAAACAAAAATATCTTTACTGCATATTATAATCCATTTTCATTTCTGCAAAACATTGCAATATATATATATATATATATATAGTTTAAGTGAGACAACTCTTAATTTGTACATTACATATTTTTATCTTGACTCACATTTGTGAACTTTTTAAGTGAACGTTTTGAATCTTCTCAAACATTGCTTGCAACTGATTTAACCTACTTTCATCTCGATTTGCATATTTATTAAAATACATTATTTTTTGTTATTATAACAATTTGTTGGTTTTCTCAATTGAATTCAACATTAAAGATAAAATTGTGTGTGGAGTTATATTAATGTAACACTGCCACACACTAAAAGTTGCAGTTTAAAATAATAATTACTAAATAATAAATACTAAATAATAAATCTAAACTTATTTATAAATGGAATTTTGTCTGTGTGTGTGTGTGTCCCCGTTACCTATAGACTCCGAAATGGCTGAACCGATTTTCTTCAAAATTTACACAGCTGTACTATAAGCGTCTGCTAGTGTTCTTAGCTAGGTTTTGTGTGAGGTACCCCTGATAAATATTGATAATTGAAAAAAATCGTGTTATAGAAGGAGTGGTTTGATTTTAATCAAATTTGATACACTCATGGACAAAGACATAAGAAACAATATTCAGAAGTTTCAAGGTTGCAGTTCTTAGAATAGTGCAGAAAATCGATAATATATATATATATATATATATATATATATATATATAAAAGGCAAGATGTTTGTGTGTGTGTGTCTGTTTATCTGTCTGTATGTCTGTATTTTTCTTCAGCCCTTTTATTTTAGTTTTTGTTTCAGGTTTGGCTCTAAGTAGGTATAATTGTATTTCTTAGTCTCAGCCATGATACCATTTACTCAGAGGACTTATTTAGCCTTCAAAATTCAGTTTACAATGAAAAAACTTATTTGATATCGATACCAGGGAATCAAAATTTGATTTACATCCATTCATTTTTCTTTCAATCTACAGTTTCGCTTTAACTGGAAACAACTATTGCTTTTTAGTCTTTCATGCCAACGTCCAAAGAGTCTGTGCATGGATTAGTTTTAAAGCTTTCATTACACCCAAGCAACGCCAGGCTATATTGCTAGTACTAAATAGTGACAAAAAATACTTTTTCCCCAAATCCTTCACGTTTTTTTGAGGAAACCAGTAAGAGACAGGAAAATTTCACTAGAAACAAAGAAGAGAGAACTGGATTGCTATGTGGTGTTTGTTCTTCAATATGACAGGAAATGCTAGACACTATCATCAAAGATGAAGGAAAAACTTGAAGCAACTGAAATGTGGTTCTACAGAAGGATGCTGTGGATATCATGGATTGAGCATGTGAGCAATGATGAGGTTTAACAAAGGATAGAAACGAAAAGGCAATTAATACTGAGCATCAAGAAAAGACAGTTGAAGTTCTTGGGACATGTGATAAGGAAGGAAGGCTTGGAGAATCTGATACTCACAGGTCAGATAGAGGAAAGAGAGACAGGGGAAAGAAGTGGATAACATGTTTGAAGGGCCTGAGCAGGTGATGGCAGAGCAGGGTTTATGTGGGGTAACAGGAGAAAGCATGCTAAGAGCCACCAGTGATAGGGAGAGGTGGAAGGCCGTGATCGCTTACGTACCGAAGGAACATGGCACACAGAAGAAGTTTATAGATTTAGTTTAGGTTCAAAATCATAGCGTTTAAATTTCATTCTAGCGATCAGTGAAAGAAACAGTTTTCTGAAGTTTTATAAATTTTACAAGAAGATGCATGGCAGAAACAAAAAGACCTTCATTTTAAAGGGAAATTATACTGAACAATTTAATCTCGATAAAAACTCATTTGATTAATGAATGCTTTTTCGATTAGTGTGCTGAAAGCTTTTTTTTTTTTACACCAAAATTCGATTATAACTCAACTCAATTAGTGCGGTGACCGAACTAATATTCTTCAATCTTCAGTTTAATTGAAAATTGATTTTTTTTTATTAGTTACCGATTAATTAAAATTTTTCTAAAATTTAAAAACGGAAAATACTTCTTTTTTGTTTGCCTCTTTTATTTTTCTAATTTTCTTTGATTTATGTGTTTTAATCAAATTTAGTGCCTAAACAGTTTTTTAGCCATACAAATCGAGTGATTCCAGTGCAGTAGTTTAGTAAATTTTTAATAAACAAATCCAAAAGATTTTTTGATGATCTGTGCCCAGCTGTAGACTTTATTTATTATTTGTTTTTATTAATTATGATGTAACAAATCTTTTTTATAAGACTCTTTTAGTCTTATTATTCATTGTGTAGCCTACAATAGCCCTTTATATTTTAAAAATATTTAAAAAATGTCGTCAGTTATTAACGACATATTTTTTTAATATTTTTTTTTTAAACAGCAAAAAAAAAAAAATGCATATTTTGCTTGTGATGATTCATGATTAAAATTCTAGTTCGAATATATTTTCCATTCAATGTATGTGTATATCTATTTCATTCTTGAAATAAAAATTTGAAGTCAGTTTGTAAGAAAATATGCGGAAATTAGACATTTCAGTACATTGTATCGGCTCGGAACAAGAAATACGGGAACCGAGTTCGAATTCCAGTTGAATTCCTTGCATTCCCTTATGTGCAAATACCCTTTTTGGGAAAGGTATTAAAAATCCGTCTCTTTCCTCCAGTTATGGATTAAAATAACAGGATAGACTGGCTTCTAGACTTGTCTGGCAACCAGTCTACCGCAGAAAGCAATGACAACCTACTGCGTGATAATCTCCTTCCCAGTCAGTCATGTCTCTTTTTAGACATGATCGTCCAAAGAGTGTCACGTATGGCACTTAAGTTAAGTGCCATACACTCTTTGGACGATCATGTGACTTAACTCACTGACATAGCACGAAATGACAACAAAACCATGTGTAGTCAAATGCAATGTAATATGTTATTTCCTGTTTTAAAGTTGATTTTATTGAGTGTTGGTTGTTTAGATTTGATGTACATGGCCCCCAATATCTGCAGGTTCCTCTTATTGTGTGTATGAGTAAGAATCACCGTATTGGTGACCAAAATCTGTCTGATATTACCTACATGTTTATGTTTTCCAGAGAAATGTTGTTTAATGTTTAGTGACTTAACTCACTGACACTGTCAATCTGTGTCAATTGTAACAATGTACATTTTTCAGATGGATCTTTAAACCTATGTGTTCAAAAATTGGTAAAAGCTAAGAATCTAATTTTTGGTGACAGCAAGTATATCAAACCCCAGCTTTCACGCTGAGTGTAATATTGATTTTCTAAAAAAAGATGAAAAATCAACCCATCCGATTTGTCCATGGAATAAATAGCACTAATTTGCATTGAGTTATCTCCCTTGTCTCACAATTTGTAAAGTGAGTGAATTTTTGTAATACAAAAAATTAAAAAGTTTTAATATCGTCAAACTTCCAGACATTACAAATATTCTCTATATTAATAAACTGGTCTGTCTATAAGCTGCAAAAGAAAAACTATGTTATAAGTACAAACAAATTAAATTCCAATTGGGATTTAAATAGCATTTAATAGGTTTTTTTTTTTTTTATCATATCACCTCGAGCAAGGCGGTAACGCTACTGATGTAAGAGTGAAAAGATTGGAAAAGAGAAAGCCAGAAGCCACATCCTAAACAGGGAACAACGGATGGGCCTCTTCACCTGTTCAATAGAAGTGGGTGGAGTGTGAACCGGGCGATAGTTTAGTCTACTTCAACCAGTCATTTTTCAATACCTAAATTTGAATTAAAATTTTAAAAATAAATAAGTTATCTTCAAGCTTTAAAATAAATACAACTAGAGATGGTGCTGAAAATCTTTTGGTCTGGCTCACTACCCTATATCTGCATTTCAATGGCTGAACATTTGAATTTTTAAGATTTAGAAACCCAAGCACAAAAAAAATAAAAAAATAAAATAAATCAATTACAATGTTTTCATTTTTTATCTATGTATAAATTAATTCCAGTTAATATTCGTTGCATTCACTTACACGCAAATACCCTTAGGAAAGGTATTAACCTGTCTTCCCTCTATGGGTTTAATAGCAGAACAGATTAAGTTCTATAGCCTTGCTTGTCAACCAGTCTACTGTAGAAATTAATGGCAACCTACCATGCAAAAATTTCTGCCCAGTCAGTCATGTTTCTTTCAAGACATGATTGCCCAAGCATATGTCATGTATGGCACTTAACTGACTGACAGATAAACTGATAAAACAATGAAGTTTTCTTAAAAAGAAAACCTAATCCCTATTGCAGCAATATTTACTTAGTATTTCTAACCAATATTTTCCATGAAAAAACTTTTGCCAATGTTTAAACTTTGAGCCCACAAATAAAACAGTGTCAAAAGGATACTTATTCCTTTAACACTGCTATTAATGGAAGCACTTTTGACTCCCTCAGCAACATTTATTTAAAAGAGTAGCAGTATAGCCTGGCATTGCTCGAGTGTAATGAAAGGTTTAAAACTAATCCATGGTCCTGGAGCTCAGACTCTTTGGACGTTGGCATGAAAGACTAAAAAGCAATAGTTGTTTATAGTTAAAGCGAAGCCGTAGACTGAAAGAAAAATGAATGGATGTAAGTCAAATTTTCATTTCCTGGTATCGATATCAAATAAGTTGTTTTCGTCATGAACTGAATTTTGAAGGCTGAATAAATCCTCTGAGTAAATGGTATCATGGCTGAGACTAAGAACTACAATTATACCTACTTAGAGCCAAACCCAAAGCAAAAACTAAATTAAAAGGGCTGAAAAAAATACAGACATACAGGCAGATAAACAGACACACACACAAACATCTTGCCTTTTATATATATATATATATATATATATATATAATCGATTTTCTGCACTATTGTAAGAAATGCAACCTTGAGACTTCTGAATATTGTTTCTTATATCTTTGTCTATCAGTGTATCAAATTTGATTAAAATCGGACCACTCCTTCTATAACATGATTTTTTCAATTATCAATTTTTGATATTTATCGGGGGTACCTCGACACAAAACCTAGCTAAGAACACTGGCAGACGCTTATCGTACAACTGTGTAAATTTTGAAGAAAATCGGTTCAGCCGTTTCAGAGTCTATAGGTAATGGACACACACACACACACACACACACACACACACACACACATAGACAAAGTTCCATTTATAAATAAGTTTAGATTAGATTATGAAAGTATGTGAACCAAATACAATGTGATATTTATTAGTTACCTTATTATTTATCTTGTAGTATCTGTTCTCCTTAATGATAATAGTAATATTAACTGTTTGAATATTAGTAATTTCTTTTATAAAAATGCTTTAGTGGTGAACAAATGACTTAGAGAGTCAGGTAAAAGGGAGATAACTTATGACTACCAGAAGTGGCTTCACACAAGGAATGAGAATGATATACCCCAGTGATTGTAATAAAGGGTTCAGCTTGAAATTCCTAGCCTTAAGAAGGCCAGAGCATACAATGGCTGAAATGCCATACAACTGGCAACAATGATGAGGACAATAATCCAAATAATTTAAATAGTGTAAATACATCTCAGAAATATAGACAAATTCTACTTTACTGGTGTTCATTTTTTAAAAAATTTTTTTTTTTTACATAAAATGGTAAAAAGGATATTTAGGATAAAAATGTATTTTTATACTTTCATAGAGTCTGGATCCCAGTTTGAGGGTTAACTATTTGTCCATAATTGGGACCCTAACAGATGCTACCACTCCAGGTCAGAGTGGACCAGGGAACAACAGCAATTAAGCAGTGGTTCCATGCTCCTAAAAAACTCTCTGTCAGAGGTCTTGTTGCCATATGTAGTTTATTGTCATTTCTTTGAAGTGGAATGGAATGTCACCATCCATTTTCATTGTTGCTGCTGCTGTTAGTCCTCAAGTTATATGGTTTCTGTTATTTGGTGCAGATCTTCTGTTATTCTGTAGTGACCATCCACAAGGTTTGAAGACGGATTATCTTTGCCAAGACCATCAGGCATCATTCCCTCAAAATCATTGATCTTAGGAAGCACTTGTATACAGGTGACAGTTTAGATATTTTTGAATGGGTATGGTGCCATGCATAATATCCAAATAAGAGATTCAATCTGACAGGAATATTTAAAAACATGATATGTCAACTGAATATGTTCATGAATCATTTTTAGCAAAAAGAAAAAAAAAATTAGAAAGATGAGAAAATTAATTGAATAAAAATAGAAAATACTGAGGGAAAATAAAGAAAGAAAAGTTAAAATTTACTTTCACTGAAATGAGAATTTCGCTGAATGACATATTTTTTTTTTGATGATGCTGCTGACTCAATTCTTCAAATCTTTTGTTATCACAATCTAAGCAAATAAGAAGACTAGATTTAAAAAAAGAAAATTTAAAAAAAAATGAAAAATTAACTATGTGATGACGACTAAACTGAACGGTGATAAGCGTCTGACATAACATTTGTGAGTTTCTGTTTTCTGTTCCATTAATTTTCTTTTCCCCACGAGATTGGGTTGAGGCTTTGAAAATGGATCAGAGATCAAGTCAAATGAAGTGCAGGATCAAACTGAAAAAAGAGGATCAATTTAATTGGAAAAAGTGAATCAGTAGTAGTCGGAGACATACGGATTGACGGATGGATGGGGAACGTGAAAACGGAAAATATCGATAACGGAAATGCAAAGAAACCAAACAAATATGATTGAGATATATTGACTAAGTGCATAAAAGGGACTAAATGCATTCATGCAGAATGAGATAAACAGCATTTACAGACAATTTCTATAGGACGCTGTGATGGAGATGCTCCCTTTTTCATATCTATTTTTCTAACTCAGCAAAAAGAAAAAATAAATGTACTGATATGAAAGTGAAAAAGGTGTGTGGTGCTGGGATGGTGATACTGTAGCTGATAAGAAATTAATTAAAATCAACTATCTTCTTCACTTTTACAAAAATTCACAACGATGTGTGAAATCCTGGTTTTCCCCCAAGAGAAAAAGAATTGACCATGTGCTTAACCCAGAATTTGCAAGTAGGTGTTAAAATGATTTTTGACCAATGGGAGTCACTCCTAAGACCTTCTTTTTTTTTTTTTTATCATATCACCCCAAGCAAGGTGATAGGGGGCTACATAAGGGTAAAAAGAATGGAAAAGAGAAAGCCGGAAACCACATCCTAAACAGGGAACAAGGGATGAGCCTCTTCACCTGTTCAATAGATGTGGGTGGAGTGTGAACCGGGCAATAGTTAAGTCTATCTACTCCAATTGAAATAAAAGAGAGTGAAAAGATTGGAAAAGAGAAAACTGGAAACCGCATCCTAAACAGGAAACAATGGATGAGCCTCTTCACCTGTTCAATAGATGTGGGTGGAGTGTGAACCGGGCGATAGTTTAGTCTATCTACTCCAATAGATACTCTAGTCTATCTACTTGAAAGGACTTAACGATCCAGTGCAAAATTCAAAAGGACATATAAATGACTTGGCAAACTCAGATGGGAGCAGCGAAAGACAGACACACATCTAAAATGTAACTCAACTTCAAGCAACTCAAACATTGTCCTCTTTCTCTTTATGTCTTTCAACAATTACTACTACGAACATTTTGTACAAACTTTACCCTTAACTTCTTGATATTTCTAATTGCACATTAACTCCTACAACTTATGTTAGTCTTTCCCTTTAATAAATTTCTATTTTAACCGTAAATTCTACTCCAACAGCTTCTTTTCTCGCACTTCCCGCCTGTGGAACTCCCTTCCACAAGTCCGCTTTCCCAACAGCTACAATCTCCAGGTGTTTAAATGTAGGATCAATAGACACCTCCTATCACACTAATTCCCAATTATTCTCAGAACACTCTCATCTACCCAACCCTCATTCTCTGTATCCTTACCCGCCTATCACCCACCCTCTGACATTTCCTATATTTAATCATCCTTTCTCCACTCTATGTAGCCCCCTGCGCAGTAGTGGCAGTGACATGCCTTGCTCAGGGTGAAAGGCTTATGAAAAAAAAAAAAAAAAAAAAAAAAAATTAAAAATTCTTCTTACGCTATTCTACACAATTTCACATATTCCAACCTGCTGACAACCAACCTTCTGATGATAATTCTGCATAAAACTTGTAAGCTGTAGGGAGTTTGGTTAAGTCTGACACAAGGCCAAATCAAAGAAACATTAACCAGCTCCTCATGCAACAATACCCATGTTTTAAACTAAAAAGTTATGCAGTGCTCGGGTGGGGATGCCCACATTTTTATTCTATTTGTTTAAGTCTAGCAAAAAAGAAATTGTTTTAAAAAAGTTACTGATCCGAAGTAAAAAATCTATGCATTGCTGTATTGGTGATGCTCATGTTTTCATGTCTAAATCAGCAAAAATAAATGACGAATTGAAATGAGGAATTATTATATGTTTTGCTATTTCAAGCAGTATGCTCATCTAGGTTGTAAGACCCCTGAAGAAGGCTGCAGAGTACAACAGCCAAGATGTTTCACAACAACCAAGATGAGCAGGCAGGTCAGAAAAACAAAGCAGATAACATGGAAATTAAGCCATCAGGTATAAAGCTCAAATTCTGTAGTTAATAGAGTATGCTTGACTTGCACTGGAGACATCAGGATGTCCTTTTCAGATGTTATTCGAGAGAAGGTAGAGAGATTCTATACCATAGAGCATTGCAATAAGAAAAGTCGATGAACAGTGAAAGTTGAAAGACTAAACAACCTGTAATCTAATTTCTCTGTTGCACTGGAAGGCACCAAGGTTAAAATAACAGCTGAAAAGGCCTCCAAGGAAAAGTCATATTACACATAAGATGAAAGGAAAGTATATATATATATATATATATATATATATATATTGGAGCACTCTAGCTATTGGGCGTGTTTATATGCACTAAAAAGCCTGCCTTCTTCTGCCAGACGCTCGTAGCCTAGGGGTAGAATTGCCGACTGACACCGATTCAGTTGGTTTCGATCCTGGGTTATGAAGCGAACGGAGTCTAAGCCGTACTGATGAGCTGTAATACAGCAAAACAGATCTGTCTGCGGATGACTATATATATATATATATATATATATATATATATATTCTAAACATACGCTGTTAAATATAAGAGACAAGGAATGTCTATTATGTTTAATCATGAGCTGTTCTAAACATTGTATTTTTGCTTTAATTTCTAAACATATGCTGTTAAATATAAGAGACAAGGAATGTCTATGATGTTTAATCATGAGCCGTTCTAAACGTATTTTTGCTTTAATTTCAGTTGAAAATAAAGACAAAAATTCTCCAACATTTGGATAATTATTTATTGGTTTTCTTCTAAACTTTCGGCTCACATGAGCCATCTTCAGAGAGTTTGTTTAAACTGAAATATTATAAAATCCACCATCACCGACGATATTATTTTGTGTTGACATAAAACTCCGCTTGGCAATGGCAATAGTTACCAAAAATAATAAACGCAGTTCTTAAGTTTGTGATGCGGTTTTATGACGTCACACCACGGGATAGCACGAAATGACAACAAAACCATGTAGTCAAATGCAATGTAATATGTTATTTCCTGTTTTAAAGTTGATTTTATTGAGTGTTGGTTGTTTTGATGTACATGGCCTCCAATATCTGCAGGTTCCTTTTACTGTGTGTATGAGTAAGGATCACCGTATTGTTGACCAAAATCTGTCTGATATTACCTACATGTTTATGTTTTTCAGAGAAATGTTGTTTAATAGTACTCTGATCAGAAAGATGACATGTAAGTCTACGGGAGAGCGTGGTTGTAGTAAAACCAATATATGTCCTATGTTTTTGATTATTATCAGAGATGCAATCTCTGAATGGGCATGTACACTACATTGGTTTTTTGTAGAGAATTTAGTTTAGTGCTTGTTGGGTTATTATAGACTATGAGGTCAATTGTTTTAAACTTTTTATAATATATAATGAGTTTAATTTGATTATTACTTTCCACTGGTTTAACATTTCTACGTATTATGTTTTTGAGAGTTTTTATTTTATTTTCTAGATTTTCCATTAAAGCAAAAATACGACGTTTAGAACGGCTCATGATTAAACATAACAGACATTCATTGTCTCTTATATTTAACAGCGTATGTTTAGAAATTAAAGCAAAAATACGATGTTTAGAACGGCTCATGATTAAACATAATAGACATTCATTGTCTCTTATATTTAATAGCGTATGTTTAGAAAATTACTTGCTGCCTCGATATACTAAATATATATATATATATATATGGAATATGATTAGGTTTTGAAGGCTGTCAAAAGTTTAGTAAAATAAAGAAAGGTAGATAAGTTGTTTGGTATCAACTATTTATTATACATTAATATTTCGAGTTTAAAATCTCATCTTCAGAATGTTAAAGGGTTTGTGTTTGAGTTTGCACTTTTCAGCAAATGGTCCTTCCCGGCTGCTGCTGATGTCATTAATTGTAGTGTGTGTGTGTGCGTGTGCGCGCGTGTAGGTGTGCTAGAGCATGTGCATGTGTTTATCATGTATATATGTGTGATTGATAGTTGAGACCTTTTTATGGTCTGATGGTATCAGTTTGCTTTGATATGTGGTTTAACTAAGTATGTGTTGACCTGACCATTAGTTTGAATTTTGCCAAAGTGGAAGAGGGCTTTTTATGACTATTGTGTGTGTGTGTGTGTGTGTGTGTGTGGTGTTTATGTGCATGTCTATGTGTGTATATTTCTTGGATTTCATTTTACTTCATTTTGTGTTTGTGATCTCCAAAGTATTTTTGTAATTATTTTTGTAATTATTTTTTTCTTTTATAACCTTTTCTAACGAACATCATGTTGTAATGAAGAGGCCACAAACTTACTGAAAGTAAAGGTTTCATCGTCAAAATGTTGATGTTAAGATGAAAGATTATGCAGAACTCATGCAGGCAGTCGAGCGATTGTTTGTGGTTTGGTAATTTGAGGCATGTCGGGAAGTGGGTGCTCCCGATGCTGTTGAGCACTGTGTTGCTTTTGAGACATCGTTTTAGGAAGTTTATTTGCCATTCTATCTTTGCACGTTTCTCGGACATTTCAAATAGCTCCTTGATGGTTGTAAATTCATCCTGGCTCTGGTGTAGGGATAAGAACTAGGTGTGTGTAAATATAATAAAACTATATTTTTCTTGCCTACTCATTTTATCCCATGATGGACTTTATCAAGGAAAAGAGTTGAAATGAATTTATTTTAAATAAGGTATCTATAAAGAAATATTGTTGGCTATTAGAAAAAATACTCATAAATATTTATAAGATTAACAGAAAATATTAAACATTTGAAAAATGTCATAGTCCTTGTTTAAAAAGATTTTTTTAGGTGCAGTTATGATATGTTAAAAAGAGATGGAAATTAATTGTTTTCTTTATATATATATAGATATATAATTCAGATAAAACTTAGAAGGGAAATAGCCATTTTCAACATGTCATTTTAAGACATTTATTCTCAGCTCCTTTTAAACAAAGAATGATGAAAAATTTCAAGCCCAGAGATTTGCTCTAGTAAAAGAAGGGGTTGGGGAGGATATTGGTTTTTATAGGGTTAAGTTAGCTGAATTTTAGTAGTAATTTCTTCTTTGGTAGTGGGAGGTATATGGCTTGATCCTTGAGTTAGTAGTGGTAGGTAGTGGGGAAGTAACTGCTTAGCCAATTTTTTAAAAAAAACCTTATGGTGACTAATTGGAAGAATAGGATAATTATTGCAATTTATACTGATTTCTATGACGACACATACTCATGATCTCCCTCCCTTTATTTAAGAGTATATTCTGTTATATAAATTTCGAAATTTTAATTTTTTTCTGTATTGGTTTTTATATATATATATATATATATATATATATATATAAATCTCAACTTATTTATAAATGGAACTTTGTATGTGTGTGTCCGTTACATATAGACTCCGAAACGGCTGAACCGATTTTCTTCAAAATTTGCACAGTTGTACTATAAGCATCTCCGAGTGTTCTTAGCTAGGTTTTGTGTTGAGGTACCCCCGATAAATACTGAAAATCAATAAATGAAAAAATTGGGTTATAGAAGGAGTGGTCCAATTTTAATCAAATTTCATACACTAATAGACAAAGACATAAGAAATGATATTCAGAAGTTTCAAGGTTGCAGTTCTTACAATAGTGCAAAAAATTGATAATATATATATATATAAAAGGCAAGATGTTTGTGTGTGTCTGTTTATCTGTCTGTATGTCCTTTATACAAATCCACAATTTTTATCTGATTCTCACCAAACTTCACACAAATATTCTATAGGCTGAGTCTGAGCTCCAGGACCATGGATTAGTTTTAAAGCTTTCATTACACTTGAACAATGCCGGGCTATACTGCTATATATATATATATATATATATATATATATACACTGCTAGTATATATATATATATATATATTATATGAGTTGAATATATGGATCAAAATCCAACAAGATGAACAGAATAAGTAAAGAACAGGTAGGAAAAAATGTTTTTAATCTAACATGTCACATTTCAATAACCTTTTTCAGAGATTTTCTTGTTAAAGCGAAATGTTATATTAAAGACACATTTCTCTTACTTGTTCTTTAATTATTTTATATATATATATATATATACTTAAATTATATTTAAGATATATACTTAAATTATATTTAAGTTAAATATATATATATATATATATATATATATATATATATATATATATATATATGAATAAAGACAAAAGGAAAATTTATGTTAGACAACACATTTTGTGCTCTGAGGGAAATGCAAGGATTTTATTTTGTAACATGTATTTGTATACAAGGGCAAATATATCACTGGTTTTTCTGATATCTTAAATCTAAGAACGCTTAAATATTCATCAGGTTAGCTAAAAAGTTAGACCAGCTATGGAGAATATACGTAAAAACAGTCATAAAATCTATATTCCTGAAAGTTTGAATATCTTGTTCAAATTTTGATAAAGAAATCTTTTATTGTTCAAGATGAAGTTTATTTAATTCCATTTGCTTATGATGTAGTTACGCAGATATTCACATTTTAAATTACGTCAGTTGTTTTTTGGGCATTTTGTATGCAGCATGTGACAAATCTCTCCAGGCGCTATCACTATTTCCAAGGAAAGTGATAGACAAACTATATTCCTTGATTCCACTAAGTTTAAACTTCACAGCTAGGACCTACCATGCCACTTATATAGTAGCAAAACACCCACATTCCCTTTCCACTTGAATGGTTTCTCCCTATAAACCACTGCTCAGGGAAAGAGACTCCTTAAGGGGTGTTTCTTGATCACTAAAATCTTAACCTGTTCATGCCTAGAGTTAGCTGTTATCTTTCCCTTCTATCTTCATAAAATTTTCCTTAATGTAAGTATCTACCTCAAGTGGCTCCTGGGCCTTGTACAGGGTGAGCCTTATTATAAAAAAATAAATAAATAAATCAATAAAAAAAAATTGGAACATGTTTATTAATTTGCTTGACAAAGCTAGACCTTTTTATTCAGAGCTTTCAAATTATTTTTACCTAGGTGACAACAGCAATGCTTAAAAAAAAAAAAACTTTATTCAGTGCAGTATTTGTTTGCAGGCTGAAGCCTAAAGCCCCAAAATCTAGGGGGCCTCCAGCCAAGATGCATAATATTTTTCACACTGTCATCTGTCTTTCTTTGACATGCTGTAGATTCTAAACAACCATTTAGTAATGTTAAACACCCATCATGATCCACGTCTTTACTTAAATTGTATAATTTATCTTTCTACCATTTTCTTCTACACGTGATAATGAGATGATTTGGAGGGGCCTTACAAGTGGAATAGCCTAGAGCCTCTCTTCATCTAAATCTGGCCCTGACTTTGTTTCTGATGACGAAATTGGTCACCTATTTCTTTTTTTTGCTGTATATATTTAGTTTTCATCCTAACAATTAGTTTTGCGTAAGGCTATAATTTTTCTTTTATTCTTAATATTATTTGCTTTAACAAAGCAGTTTCACAGGACAATTCCCACCCCACTCAAAAAAAAAAAAAATATTTTCTACTTTTCATTGGAATATTGCCAAGATTAAATGGAATCTATTTTTTTTCTATTATGACACTAATTGCTGTGTGTTTAGGCAGGAATTGGGAACTACAGATTCTCCCACCACAACTGAGTAATCATAATCATAGGCTTATATATATATATATATATATAGTATATCAAGGCAGCAGATAATTTTCTAAACATATATTATTAAATATAACATCCAATAAATGTCTATTATGTTTAATCATGAGCAGTTCTAAACATCATATTTTGGCTTTAATTTCAGGTGAGAATAAAGACAAAAATTCTACATTTGGATAATTTTTCATTAAGTTGGTTCTAAACTTTCGGCTCACATGAGCCATCTTCAGTGAGGTTACAAGGACGTCAACATAAAAACATCTCTGAAGATGGCTCATAAGATGCCATCTCCCCAGTATTGGGAGTATGCAGCTTCAATTCCTGTCGAATGATAGAAATTTTCTAAACAATTTCTCAAACGTCTAATGCAATTGTAAATTATAATGTACTATTAAACTAACTATATATATATATATATATATATATAGTTTAATAGTTTAAAAATAATTAAAATTAAGTTTAATTCGTGAATTGCGAATATGCTTTAGATATTGAAGTAAATTATGTTTGGGAATGTGAGTGTGTACTTGTAGAAATGGATTCTTTTGAGATCTACCTTTGAAGTTAATATTTTTAATTTTAAAGTTAAGATTTATATTTAAATTTGTATGTCCAAATTTTTTCTATAACATTTGTCCCAGTCATTATTTATTTAAACTAAATTTGGTAAATTGGTAAATTTTTCAATGTTTTTTTTCAACATTGATAGTAGCAGTTTTCTTTTGTTTCTATGCGAAAATGCTTTCATGGCTTACTTCCTAATGAATCAACCGTTTTTTACTTTTTTCCTTTCGATCCCCATACCACATCTATCCCCCGGACATGACTAAATTTTAACTTTTAAACTCTTGACTCAGGTATGGGGGAAGAGCATGTCTTCTAATAAGAGACACAGGTATCTTTCTGCTTTCCCCTTTTTACTTCCTTAAATTCTGTTATGTCGTGAATAAGAATAAATAACTCAACAACAGGAATAGGTTAATTGTTGTATTCCGTGAAAATAGTATTTACAAAGGTTATTAGTATCCAATACAAGAATAAACGTTAATCGTCTCAACCGTCATAAGACGTAGTATGAGCAATGGGTACTTCCGGGTCGTCACCGGAAGTCTACGACTGACTTGTCGATTGGCTGCTCGGCACACTCCCCTACGTAGATGCCACCATTACTTTACATAGTAATGGAATAGTCCATTATAGCCGAATAGGCGCGGGCGTCCCAACAAATTCAAAAATTGTTAATCCCACCCCCTTTTATTTTGCTGTGTATGGATGATTTTCTTTTTACTTCTACCGGTATAAAATCTTTTAACACATTTGAATTTGAGTAAATAAAATTTTTGTTGTACCGTTGCTAAAGAAGCGAGGATTTCCTTGAAGAAATGGCTATTCAACGGATTTAAATATCAAAACAAAATTTTTATTTTATATATATATATATATATATATATATATATATAATTTTTAATATAAATATATATATATATATATATATATATATATATATAGAATTTATAACATAAATGTTATAATATCACTACAAAAGTAACTATTTTGTTTCAACACTACCTGTGTCTTATCAAGTGATGATGTTTATTTCAAGTTCAAGAGTTTTAAAAAGTTCAAAACTAGCCAAACTCCCTTAATCAGGGAGAACAAACTCTAAAACAATTTTTTGGTTGGTTGTTTTGTTTTTATGCCATATCAACCTCAGAGGATCGTTTATTACCAACTAAATTTTATTTATTTATTGCTGGTAATACCTTTTTCTTTCAAACAATTTATTGTTGTTTTTATATAAGTTTTGTGTTTAGTAATACTTTTTTTCTTTTTCGAGTATCAAGATTCATTGGGATTTGTTTTTAAGGGCAGGGTCTCCAAGTCCTACCCTGTGATTTAACCCATAACTAGGAAGAAGGGACGGATTAATACCTTTCCCAAGGGTACCAGTGCTTAAGTGAATGCAGGGTATTCAACTGGAATTCGAACTCGGCTCACCAATTTCTCTTTCCCAGCCGATATCCACTGCACAACAACGCACATCCGTTACTAAACACTTACAGCACCTAGTATTCCCAAGCGGTCACCCATCTAAGTACTGACCAGGCTCAACGTTGTTTAACTTCGGTGATCGAGTGAGAACCGGTGTATTCAACGTGATATGGCCGTAAGCACGCACATCCGTCACTAAACGCTTACAGCATCTGGAATTCCCAAGCGGTCACCCATCTAAGTACTGACCAGGCTCAACGTTGCTTAACTTAGGTGATCAAGTGAGAACCGGTGTATTCAACATGATATGGCTGTAAGCCATCTAAAAACAATTTATTGAGGCATTAATATTAATATTTGATTAAAATAGAGATCAGCCTTATTTATCGACAATGAGCTTCACTTTACGTTATTTTTATTACAAATTTTAAATTCTAAGTTTAACGAAGAATTAGATTTAGATTATTATAAAGCTATTCAAATGAGGAAAAGATATGGATGTACACATATACAAATCTATAGACATCTGTATATGGACAACGGAATTTTATTCCATCCATACCTACCCTATACTTGGACATATATATATATAAGTGGTTTAAACTAATGGATATACATTTCATGATTTAATATTTACTTTTTATAAAAAGTGCTCAATACAGAAGTAGAGCATTTATACAAAAATAGACAAATAATATATGACATTTATAGATAAATAAATAATAAATAAATAAACCCGATTTTGAAACTATTTGTGCTACTAGAATTATTAATCCTACTAAACCAGAAATTGGAAAAATTAGCAAACATATACATGACAGAATCGACTTACAAATTAAACAAAGCATAGGATTAACCTAATAGAGTAACACTACTGATGTCATCAATTGGTTTAACCAGATTTATCACAAATCACATTATTCATTTATCCAATTTGACATAATGGATTATTACCCTTCAATTTCAAAAAACTTGTTCACCTTAACTCTGGGTTTTGATATGGAATATTCTGATCTCACAAATAAGGAAAGAAATATCATATCAAACACTGAACAATTTGTTCTCATCCACATCAATGAACAGTGGACAAAGTCTAATTCCAAGGACCTATTTGACATTGCTATGGGATCACTGGATTCTGCAGAATCATCAGATCTTGTAGGTTTATTTATTTTGTACAGTCTAACAGAACATCTTGATGTTGACAAAGCTGACATTGGGTTATACAGAGACGATGGTCCCATGATTGTCCATAATTCTACAAACTCTAAAGTAGATAAAAGTCATAAATTAATACGTAGCCTAATGAAAAACTTTAATCTAATGTAAAAGTATAAACTAACCTAAAAAGAGTTAATTTCCTAGATGTTATTCTAGATTTAGTTAATAATGCATACTCATAATATGTAAAATATAATGCTAAACCTATTTACATACATCCTAAATCAAATCACTTATATGCCATATTCTGTTAAACACAGAATAAACTACAATTCCTCAACTGAAGACATTTTTTATAAACACAGTCAACACTACAATCCTGCCCTAAAAAACAGTGGCTATAAATGCAATGGCATTAAATATCATAAGCAAAAAAATAATAATAATACCAAACATAATAGAAGTAGAAAAATAATTTAATACACAATTCATTTAACCAAACAGTAATAAGTTAGGCAATAAATTCCTTAACTTAGTTCAGAAACACTTTCCAAGTAATAACCTAATAGCAAAGTTTTAATTAAGAATACACTGAAACTTAATTATAGCTGCACTGATAATCTTGAAATGATAAGAAAAACACAAGAATAAAATCCTAAAACAATGTAACAAAATTAACAATCAAAACCACTCTATTATAAATAATGACAATAATACTAATACTTGCACTTCTCGTAACCCTAACGAATGTCTTCTGCAAAACAGATACCTTACAAATTCTATAGTATACCAAGCCACTACAGAAAATCCAAATTTTATCAAACATTATACTGGAAGTACTAGCAACACTTTTAAGGTAAGATTTTATCAGCATAAACTATCCTTTAATAATAAAACATATAGTAACTCAACTTCTTTTGTTTTTAAATACTTCTACAGTAAAATGGAAGATATTAACAAAAGCTAGAAAATTGTAAATTGTTACATGAAATATGTTTTCTTTTGCTTATAAAAAAATCCATATAGTTAAATTCCCAAAAACTTATTAAACCAATGTTACACTGCTGCGTACACTTACTTTCACTACTAGTCATCACTAAAATCAAGTAATTCTGTTTTAAAATTTTACTTTATGACCCTACGTCTATTGTCTTACATTAAAATCGTTTTTTCAGACAAATATTTTTTTTTATTGTTCTTATTTTTTATTTTCAATCGTGTCACATCTAAATATATACTTTAGTTACATTTTTGTTCCATGCTTATTTAAACAATTGACACTTTCTGTCTAGTATACATCGTTACACTTTGCCCCAGTATTCATTGGTCTACACCCGCAATTCTTTTAAGCCATAATAACCTCCCATGCCAGTACTAAAATTTTTAGATATTCTACAATTTCATGGGTAATACATATTTTGCCGCTGACCTTGCTGCTCATCAGACCCAAATAATACAACAGTTAATCTTCAAAACATTCCAGAAAAATAATTACACACAGATGCTGTGTCCATATTGAGAATAGACATTTGTAACGGTAATCTACAAAAAACAATTCCTCGCTTATTCAAAAACAAAACCCAAAGAGAGAAAAAAAAGGAAAAGAAAAATATAGACAATTGATAAATGGAAAGAAGAGAAAGAAAGAAAGAGAGAAAGAGAGAAAGGGAAAGAGAACGAACAGTATACAGAGAAATTACAGTTATAGATTGACTTCAGCGCCTATTACAATCTATCTGCTGTCTTAGAAAAACATGACATGGAAATTTAACATTAAAATTCAGTTTTAAATATAATGGGATATATTTACGGTAAAAATAAATTGTAAATCATAATTTTTGATACAAATTAAAATATAACCGCTCTTAGTATTATTTTATAAATATATTTAAAATAATTAAACCTTATAAAAAAAAATTATAATTAAATATAGCAAAAAACAGCAAAAAATAGAAAAAAATAAGCGGAAAGAAGAAAAAAAAATGTAAGAAGAACGAACTATATATATATATATATATATATATACAGAGAAAGTTAAAATTAATGTCTTAGTTTGATGCCAGCGTTTATCTGCTTTCTTAAAAAAACATGACATGGAGATTTAACATTAAATTTAGTTATACCTACAATGGAATATATTTGCGGTAAAAAATAATTTTTAAATCATACTTTCCAATATGAATTAAAATATAACCACTAGTAGTAATATATTATAAATATAGTTAAAATAATTAACGCTTACATAAGAGGAAGATAAATAAAATATTAAAATACAATCTTAAAAAATATCTTAAATAATATTAATAAATAAAAATAATAATAATAAGTATATATATCAAAAAATTTTAACAATAATAATAATAAATATAACAATAATAATAATATTAGTAAAAAATAAAAAATAAATAAAAGGGATTGTTAACTTTACCAAGTTGTCTCCCTTGGACACTCTTCACAAAAGGGAGTTAGTTTTACCACCGAAAAACGGTGTATGGCACTTTCGAACGAGAGAGCGCGAACTGTACGCACGTGTATAATAAATCCTCTTTTTATCCCACTCCAGTTGTCTGTGTTCACCACCTTTTACATTGGTAGCAGAGCGTAAAAACAATGGCTTCTAGATACATTGCCCCACCAACATTAAACACGGACAAATACAATTCCTGGAAAAAGGAAATGCGAATTTGGGAATTAGCCACAAGTTTAGATGAAAGAAAACGGGCCCCTGTCGTACTTTTGTCCTTGGAAGGAAAAGCGAGAGAAGCGCTGCTGGAATTGGATATTACCTCACTAAATGCCGAAAATGGAATGGAGATGATATACCAAAAACTGGATACACTCTTTTTAGAAGACGCAAACCAGGCAGCATTTAAGGCTTACGAGGCGTTCGAAAGTCACAGAAGACAAAGCGGCATGGCGATAGATACCTTTTTAATTGAATTCGAACGTCATATTGCTAAATTAAAAGAATTCAATGTAATTCTGCCCGAGCCGGTCCTGGCGTACAGAGCTCTTAAAAGCGCAAACCTCACCCCAGAAAACGAACGGTTAATAAAAGCTACTGTTCGAGAACTGACACTTGGAGAAATGTCTAAACAATTAAAAAAAATACTCAATGACTTTCAAGCTCATTCCTCACCAAAAACTTCTCCGGTTGCGGTAAAAACCGAATCTGACATTATTTTCACGACGAGTGAGGAAACCTACTACACCAGTCGTGGTCGACGCCACGGTGATAAAAATTCTAGTCTCACCAGTCAAGGTACTGGCAGACGGGGTCGTAACCAGAACTCAACACACTACAACACCAAAAGAAATTCAAAACCTAAGTTTGAAAGTGACAACAGCAGGAGTTGTTTCAAGTGTGGATGTAAATACCACTGGATTCGCGACTGTCCGTATGACGAAACTGACAACAGTGAAAAGGGAGGCCATTTACTCGTCTCCAACATCGTTCTCATGAACGAGCGAGAACAATATGGCGGCATCAGCACGTTTTTAGGAGAGACACTCGGATCCGCTGTCTTGGATAGCGGCGCGTCTGGGACAGTTTGTGGAAAAAAATGGTACGAGTGTTTTCTGGAAACCCTACCAGAAAAACAAAAAATAAAAATTCGAGATGGAGGAAAGAGCTACAAGTTTGGTGATGGGAACACCATTAAATCCACCCACACAGCAACTTTACCATGTGTCATTGCTGGCATTGAAATCGGTATTGTCACTGACATTGTGGACGCTGACATACCGCTTTTGCTAAGCAAAAAGTCAATGAAAAGAGCCAGCACATGCCTCAATTTTGAGAATGACAGTGTCACCATGTTTGGAAAAAAATCCCACTGCAGTGTACTTCTTCAGGTCACTATCATATTCCCATAACAAGACCTCCACCAGATCGAGGTAAGTTCAAACACATTTTGTTTACCAAAGAAATTTTCCACAAAAATAGGCAAGAAAAAATAAAAATCGCCACCAAACTTCATAGGCAATTCAGTCATCCTAGTGGCAAAAAGCTATGTGACTTAGTCAGGAGCGCCGGAGTGAAAGACCCGCAATTCATTAAAATACTCAAGGAAATTCCCAATTCTTGTGAAATTTGCTTGAGGTACAAAAGGGTTGAACCCAAACCTGTTGTGGGGTTTTCACTGGGAACGTACTTTAATGAAAGCATTGCTATGGACATTAAAGAAATTAATGGAAACAAGGTACTACACCTTATTGACCATGGTACTAGATACAGTGCTGCAGTAAAAATTCCTGGTAAAGAGAGCTCCGATATTATTAGTGCTATTTTTAAAAATTGGATTACTTATTTTGGTACTCCTGGATTTATCCTCACTGACAATGGCAGAGAATTCAACAACCAGTCGTTTAGAGACATGGCACAAAATATGAACATTGTGGTTCGTACTACTGCTGCTGAAAGCCCATGGAGTAATGGGCTAAATGAAAGACACAATGGGATATTAGGGGAAATGGTGAAGAAAACCCTTGAAGAAACCAATTGCAGTTTTGAGGTGGCCCTCGCATGGGCAGTAAGTGCCAAGAATACACTTCAGAGTGTCCATGGATATAGTCCCAATCAACTCGTTTTCGGCAGAAATCCTAACCTACCTGGTTTTCTCAATGACAAACTCCCTGCACTAGAAGGTGTTTCCACCAGTGAAATCGTTGCAAATAACCTCAACGCTATGCATGCTGCCAGGAAACACTTCATAGCAAGTGAATCTTCAGAGAAGCTAAGACGAGCACTTCGCCACCAAGTTAGAACAGGTATCACACAATCTTATAAAAATGGAGATGCTGTTCTCTACAAAAGAAATTTGTGTGATAGATGGCTTGGGCCTGGAACTGTCATAGGATGGGAGAACAAACAAGTGCTTGTTAAACACGGTGGCACCTATGTAAGAGTACATCCGTCTCGTTTAGTTTCCTACCCTGGAACTTACCAGAATCACAATGAGGGTAACAACAAGGAATCGGGCATCCCACAAGAAGAGTCTGAAGAATTTTCAAGGATGTCAAACCTCGAAGAGAATATTTTAGATGAAGATTTGGAAGTTCCAGACATCAACGCCGAACAACGCTACACTGTGGAAACTCAAGACATAACAAATAAGCAGGACACCTCCACCAGGAAAGTCAGGCTTCCCAAACCTGGACAAATCATCAAATGCAAGCTTGCCAATGACACAGAATCAGACTGGAGGAAGTTAAATGTCATAAGTAGAGCAGGCAAAGCCACTGGTAAAAATAAACATTTAATGAATGTAGTTATGGAACAGGGTGAACCTTTTTGGTTGGACTTTGAACATGGGGTATCCGAATGGCAAACCAATGAGGCAGAAGAAAACAAAGAGGACCACAATTCTTGTAACGAAGAAAAAGTAATGATCACCTCTGCCAATGATAACCTGGAACTAGAGGAAGCAAGAAAAAAGGAACTTCAGAGCTGGATTAAAAATAAAGTTTATATCCAAGTACCTGATCAAGGCCAAGCAAAAATTTCCACCAGATGGATTTACACAAACAAAATTTCTGATGACAAGCAAACATACAAGGCCAGACTCGTTGCCCGAGGTTTTCAAGATAAAGATGCTGAGAACCTAAGAAATGATTCTCCCACATGCTCCAAAGAAGGTTTACGCCTAGCATTAGCCATAATGGCATCTAACCATTGGGTATGTAAATCCATGGATATTAAAACAGCATTTCTACAAAGCAAGAAATTGGATCGACTAGTCTATCTGGATCCTCCCAAAGAAGCCAATGTACCCCAGGGCTATATCTGGAAACTCTCCAAATGTGTATATGGCTTGACCGATGCCTCTAGGTCCTGGTATCTAACACTCAGGGAGGAATTAATGAAATCAGGAGCAATAGCTTCAAAATATGATCAGGCTATATTTACATGGCATTTCGAAAACAAACTGCAAGGTATAATTGCTACCCATGTGGATGATTTTTGCTTTGCAGGGTCAGAAATTTTTCACAGAAAAGTTATCAACGAAATCCGTCAAGTATTTGCAGTTAAATCTGAAGAAATTGCAGAGTTTCAGTACATAGGGTTAGACATCAAACAGAATGGTAAAAATATCAAACTCGGACAAAATGAGTATGTAAAGAAATTGAAATATATCCCAGTAGAAACAGGCAGGAATATTAACGACAAAATATCAACAGCAGAAATTACTGAAATCAGGCAAGTTATCGGCCAACTTAACTGGCTGGCTACCCAGACCAGACCTGATCTCAGCTACGATGTCAGTGCATTAAGTTCTATCCTCAAACGAAGCAATGTGGAATGTATAAAACATGCCAATAGAGTTGTTAAGAAAGCCAAGAAAGAAAAATCCCAGATAGACATTCCTGACTTAGGAAATCTTAACCATCTCAAGATTGTTGCCTATAGTGATGCTTCATTCGCTAACCTGACAGATGGAGGATCTCAAGGTGGTTATATAATCTTTTTGGTTGGGGATAACCACAAATATACGCCCATAACATGGCAGTCCAAACGCATCAGAAGAGTGGTCAAAAGTACACTTGCTGCTGAAACCCTAGCCATGGTTGACATGTCGGAGGCCTGTCTATTTTACAGGAAACTACTATTGGAAGTTCTCCAGTTGAAGGATGAACCTGAAAACATCAAAATAATCTGCAAAACAGATAATTCCTGCCTCTATGACTCTGTACATTCCTCCACACAAATATTAGACAAAAGGCTTCGCATCGAGATGGCTATTCTAAGAGAAATGCTGGAAAGAAAAGAAGTAGCAGAGTTCTCTTGGGTACCCACAAATAAACAAGTAGCTGACTGTTTAACCAAGAAGGGAGTCCCTTCATTTAAGATACTTGAGTTTGTATCTGAACCTAAAGAAACTGATATTTAAAACAATATTTTTTTTCTTTCTTTTTCAGTCGCCATCTAAAAGATAAGAAAAAGGGGGAAGAATTGTTAACTTTACCAAGTTGTCTCCCTTGGACACTCTTCACAAAAGGGAGTTAGTTTTACCACCGAAAAACGGTGTACGGCACTTTCGAACGAGAGAGCGCGAACTGTACGCACGTGTATAATAAATCCTCTTTTTATCCCACTCCAGTTGTCTGTGTTCACCACCTTTTACAGGGATCTTAAACAATATTACTAAGATAATATTAATAATAATAATAAATACATATATAAAAAAGTTGTAACACTAATAACAAAATAATGATAATATTATCATTATAAAAAAAGATCCTAAATATTAGTAATAAAAAATATAAAAAATTTAAAAAATATAATACTAATAAAAATATACATACAAATATTAAAAAATATTAACACGAATAATAATATTATAATATTAAAAAAGAAAACAGATCATCAATAATAGTAATAAAATAATAATCATAAAAACATATATACACATACATACCCACATATACATACATACATATATATCTAAACTTATTTATAAATGGAACTTTGTCTGTGTATGTGTGTGTGTGTCTGTGTGTATCTGTTATCTATGTGTCTGTGTGTATCTATAGACTCCGAAACGGCCGAACCGATTTTCTTGAAAGTTTACACAGTTGTACTATAAGCATCTCCGAGTGTTCTTAGCTAGGTTTTGTGTCGAGGTACCCCCGATAAATATCGAAAATTGATAATCAAAAAAATCGGGTTATAGAAGGAGTGGTCTGATTTTAATCAAATTTGATACACTCATAGACAAAGACATAAGAAATGATATTCAGAAGTTTCAAGGTTGCAGTTCTTACAATAGTACAGAAAATGTATAATATATATAAAAGGCAAGATGTTTGTATGTGTGCATCTGTTTATCTGTTTGTATGTCCTTTATACACATCTACAATTTTTATCCGATTCTCACCAAACTTCACACAAATATTCTTTAGGCTGGATTAATATTAAAACTTTCATTACACCCGAGCAACACCGGGCTATACTGCTAGTATATATATATATATATATATATACACACACACACACATATATACACTCATACATAAAAAGTACATTTAAAAATGAATTATACATATCTCATATATAATTTTTCATTAGTGCATATATATATATATATATATATGTATACACACATACATACATATATATATATATATATATATACATACACCACACATGCAAACACACACACACATAAATATATATATATATATATATACGCATACATACCCACACATTTTCATATACACATATACATACAATAGTACAATCTACAATATTATAAAAACAATACAATAATATAACTATACGCATAATAATAGAAAATTTGGGGTAAAACGTTAGCAACAGTAAATTCTAAATTTTTCTTTTAAAGAATCCACCTATTTAAATTAAATTAATTTAAATTACAATTTTGATCTAGCTAAATTATTTTGTATTTATTCTTATGCCTGCATTTAAATATCAATTCATTACATTGATTAAGGAGTTCCTTTGGATTATTGTATGTGATAATAATCAATTTCTCCTACAGGCATAAATTACACCTACCCCTGAAGATGTTGGGAGTGTTAGCATATTTTATAATCCTCTATTTGACCAGTAGGGTAAATCCTCGATCTTTTATATCCCAGTAGTATTTATACAGGGCAGTTTGATGTTTCAAGGAGGGGTTGGAAAACGAGTGTCTATGGTTGTAAAGTCAGTTTCCAACTAACTGCAGATATCCCTACATAAACTTTTTTCTGCTGTGGTCCTCTTTAAGAAAAATAGTGGCTTCATTAACAGCTTTTTCACTATTACACCTGCCATCAACAGGGCAGTTGGTTTTATTGATGCGATTGCAGGAAAGTTTATTTTCCAGTGGTTTGTTATAGAAGTCTTTGAGAAGTCTTATAGAAATCTTATGTTATAGAAGTTATAGAAGTCTTTGAGAAGTCTTATAGAAGTCTTATGTTATAGAAGTCTTTGAGAAGTCTTATAGAAGTCTTATGTTATAGAAGTTATAGAAGTCTTTGAGAAGTCTTATAGAAGTCTTATGTTATAGAAGTTATAGAAGTCTTTGAGAAGTCTTATGTTATAGAAGAAGTTATAGAAGTCTTTGAGAAGTCTTATAGAAGTCTTATGTTATAGAAGTCTTTGAGAAGTCTTATAGAAATCTTATGTTATAGAAGTCTTTGAGAAGTCTTACAGAAATCTTATGTTATAGAAGTTATAGAAGTCTTTGAGAAGTCTTATAGAAATCTTATGTTATAGAAGTCTTTGAGAAGTCTTATAGAAATCTTATGTTATAGAAGTCTTTGAGAAGTCTTATAGAAATCTTATGTTATAGAAGTTATAGAAGTCTTTGAGAAGTCTTATAGAAGTCTTATGTTATAGAAGTCTTTGAGAAGTCTTATAGAAATCTTATGTTATAGAAGTTATAGAAGTCTTTGAGAAGTCTTATAGAAGTCTTATGTTATAGAAGTCTTTGAGAAGTCTTATAGAAATCTTATGTTATAGAAGTTATAGAAGTCTTTGAGAAGTCTTATAGAAGTCTTATGTTATAGAAGTCTTTGAGAAGTCTTATAGAAATCTTATGTTATAGAAGTTATAGAAGTCTTTGAGAAGTCTTATAGAAGTCTTATGTTATAGAAGTCTTTGAGAAATCTTATAGAAATCTTATGTTATAGAAGTTATAGAAGTCTTTGAGAAGTCTTATAGAAGTCTTATGTTATAGAAGTCTTTGAGAAGTCTTATAGAAATCTTATGTTATAGAAGTTATAGAAGTCTTTGAGAAGTCTTATAGAAGTCTTATGTTATAGAAGTCTTTGAGAAGTCTTATAGAAATCTTATGTTATAGAAGTTATAGAAGTCTTTGAGAAGTCTTATAGAAGTCTTTATTATTATGAGAATTATGTTTTGCATGTTATTGGGAGTTGAATAACTAATTTTAAGAGTTTTCTGTCGAATAATTTACTTAGGGGTTATTTTGGTGGAAGTGTTTGCTAACTAAATTTAAAAAATATTTACCTATGTTTACATTGGACAACTTGCAGAAAGGAGGGTTGAACCATATTATTTTTCTTTTTTTAAATTTGCTTTCGTTTCCATTTTTAGTTTTATGTTTACAATTTTCTTCATATAATATTTCATCTTTCAAATTACTCTTCTTAATGGATTCATTTCATATTGTTTTATTCTCATCGAATATTTTCCTTATTAGATGACAATTTATTAATTCTAATATTAATTATTTTAGGGATTTGTTTAATGATAGATTTAGGATGATTTGAATTAACATTAATATAGATAAGGGGTTGATTACTTTTTTGGTAGGGTTTAAATGCATTATTGGACAGGTTAAATTTTTTTTGTTTTTTGTTTTATGGCATATCAACCTCAGCGAGTTATTTATTGCCAACTAAATTTTATTTATTTTTTGCTGGTAATACCTTTTTTCTTTCAAACAGTTCATTGTTGTTTTTATATAAGTTTTGTGTCTAGTAATACTTTTTTCTTTTCGAGTATCAAGATTTGTTTTAAGGGCAGGGTCTCCAAGTCCTACCCTGTTATTTAACACATAACTGGAGGGAAGGGATGGACTAGTACCTTTCCCAAGGGTACCAGTGCTTAAGTGAATGCAGAGCATTCAACTGGAATTCGAACTCAACTCACCGATTTCTCTTTCCGAGCCGATATCCACTGCACCACAACGCACATCCGTCACTAAATGTTTACAGCACCTGGTATTCCCAAGCGGTCATCCATCTAAATACTGACCAGGCTCAATGTTGCTTAACTTCAGTGATCGAGCAAGAACCGGTGTATTTAATGTGATATGGCCGTAAGGCTGGCCAGGTTAAAGCTAACGTCTAAAAAATTAACAATTTTGAGATTAGATTAAATTTCGATTTTAAAGCCTAAAATTTTAAAAGCTCTAATAACTTTTTTCGAAATTCTACATGTAAGAGGGTCATTACTGTTAGGGATATACATAAGGCCATCATCTCGGTAGATACCTACTTGATTGTGATCAATATTTCTACTGAAAGTATATAATGTATATATATATTTGAGCTTTGATTTGAGCTGTGATTTGAGCTGAATCATAAGCTCCCATTGGGACACCAAAACTATTATTAATAGTTTTAGTCCAGGTAGAATCATTGTATATTAGTAGAGAATCTCTAGAAGTTAAAATTATATCCATTTCATTATTGGAAATATCAATAAAGTTTAAACAAACAACTAATAAATCATACAAATGCCCTTTCTCTCTCTTTCTCTTCTTTCCATTTATCAATTGTCTATATTTTTCTCTTTCTTTCTCTCTTTGGGGTTTTTTTTTTTTGAATGAGCAAGGAATTGTTTTTTGTAGATTTCCATTACAAATGTCTATTTTCAATGTGAACACATCAGTGTGTGTAATTATTTTTCTGGAATATTTTGAAGATTAACTGTTGTATCATTTGAATCTGACGAGTGGCTAGGTCAGCGGCAAAATACGTATTACCCATGAAATTGTAGAATATCTATATCTATCTATCTGTATATATATTTTCTAAACATATACTGTTAAATATAAGAAACAATGAATGTCTATTATATTTAATCATGAGCCGTTCTAAACATTGTATTTTGGCTTTAATATCAGTTGAAAATAAAGACAAAAATTCTCTGACATTTAGATAATTTTTTATTAATTTGGTTCTAAGCTTTCGACTCACATGAGCCATCTTCAGAAAAGTCATAAGAACGGTAAATATTGGAGAATTTTTGTTTTTATTTTCAACTGAAATTAAAGCTAAAATACGATGTTTAGAACGGCTCATGATTAAACATAATAGACATTCATTGTCTCTTATATTTAACAGTATATGCTTAGAAAATTATTTGCTGCCTCAATACACTAAAATATATATATATATATATATATATATATATATATATATATGAGCTCGTAATTGAACCATATTTCACTACCTGATGATGGTGCATTGAACACTGAAACCTGATAGCTTTTGATTTGCAGTATGCTATAATAATAATAATAATAATAATAATAATAATATAGATATGTGTGTGTGTGTGTATATATATATATATATATATATATATATTACTATATGGAGTGAAGGAACAAACTCCATATTATGAGACTATATAGAAAAGATAACAATTTAACTTAGATTTTAATGATTGGAAAGTATCCCCTAGGGAGTTTGTTTCACTTTTTTTTTGCATGTAACACATTTCAGTGTACACAATCACTGATTTTTGTAGACAGAGAAAACTGATGCAGATTAGTGATTGATTTGCTTTTTCATGGCTTATCAACTCTTTGCAGGTTATTTAAAGCCAGAAAATATTTTTAGATTGTGAGAATATTTATTTGGGTGAGAGGAATATAATAATGGTTTAGTGATACAAGTCTTACTAATTAACCCATAGCTTGGAGAAGAGGTGGATTCATACCTAAGCAGAATTTTTTTTATAAACAAGAAATTATGTGGATATAAAAGTTTTGAGGTGAGTGGCCGATACTATGCTACAACCAATGTATAAACTGATTCCTCATTTTGTGGCATTGGTAGTTTCTATAGACATATATTCCAGAGAATGTACATAAATTTAAAAGACATACCTATGTAGCTTATCAGTATTTCATCAATTGACTCATTCCTTTTCTATGGTTTATCAACCCTTTGCAGGCTATTTAAAACCAGAAAACATTTTTAGATTATAAGAATATTTTGGGAGATATTAATGCCTCCTTGGTTTGATTTTTTTTTTTTTTTGTTTTTTTACAGCTTATCAACCCTTTCCAGGTTATTTAATCTGGGAATTATTTTTGGTGGTAATAATAGTTTATTGTGTGGATGTGCGGATGTGGTGCAGTGGATATTGACTCGGAACGAGAAATTGGAGAGCTGAGTTCAAATTCCAGTTGAATTCATTACATTCACTTACGCGCAAATACCCTTGGGAAAGGTATTAATTCGTCTCTTCCTTCCAGTTATGGGTTAAATAACAGGACAGATTGGGTTCTATAGCCTTGGCTGGCAACCAGTCTACCACAGAAAGCAATGGCAACCTACTGCGGGATAATCTTCTGCCCAGTCAGTCATGTCTCTTTCGAGACATGATTGCCCAAGCGTGTATCACGTATGGCACTTAACTGACTGACTGAATGCCTCCTTGATTTGATTTGGGTTTTTTTTTTCAGCTTACCAACCCTTCCTAGGTTATTTAATCTGGAAATTATTTTTTCGTGATAATAAAGGTTTATTGATACAAATCTTACTAATTAACCCATATTTGAGAGAAGAGGTGGTTTCATACCTAAGCAGAATTTGATAAACAAGAAATTATAGTCTGAATATAAAATCGGAGATTGATTTTATATTATAACCAATATATAAACTGATCTCTCACTTTGTGGTCACGGTAGTTTCTATACATATTCCAGAGAATGTAATTTAAATAAATTAAAAAAACATACCTTGTAGCTTATCAGTATTTCATCAATTGATTCATTCCTTTTCTATGGCTTATCAACCCATTGCAGGTTATTTAAAGCCAGAAAATATTTTTAGATTGTGTTGTATCCTGGAAGGTGAGGATAAACAGAGAAAGAATAGTGCAAGAAATAACTCTTAACAATGAGTATGAATAAATATAGATTTATTATACCTCAGTACAATAAACCAAATACAAGTACACCAACGAACAGTTAACACGACGAACAAGTAAAGAAGGCAATGTCTCTGTATAGGACGTACGCGTCTGTCGTGAGAAGAAGGCTTCCATTTAGTGACGTCTAACTCTTGTCTAAGGCAGATGACTGTCAACTCTCATATAATGACTAATAATCTTGATCACTCCTGTGTAATGACAAAGACTCTCGTATAGCCACGAACACACTCGATCGCTCTCGTGTACTCTCTGTAGTTAGTTCTCGTCTAGGTGTTTTATGACCCGGGCCATACCCATTCCAGGGTAGGACCAGGATATTCCTCTATAACAATATTCCTCCAGAACAGATTGTAAGAATTTCTTTGGAGGTGATAATGATAGTGATACAAGTTTTTGCTAAATTTTACAAATTAACCCATAGCTGAGGGACACAACGGGTGGATTCATACCTCTCTCAAGGTTATTTGCAAATTAGAGAATAGTTACACCACCTGTACATCTAAGCTTACAACACCTGGTATTCCCAAGTGGTCACCTAGGCAGGCTTGGTATTGCTTAACATTGGTGATCGTACAGCAACCGGTGTTTCAATTGTGATGTAGTTGTAAGCCATATCATTCATACATCCAAGCTTACAGCACCTGGTATTTCAACGCACACTCATCTAGATATTGATCATGCTCGATGTTGCTTAACTTTGATGATCATATGGGGACTGGTATTTCAACATGTAGATTGTAATTCCAGTAATTCAAGATTGGTTTGGAATGTAATCTTTTTGTTTAAACTAAATTTTCACTGTATACAAGGCCCAAGAACAACTCAAGGTAGAAGGTTGCCGAATGAGTTTAGTATATCGATGTAAGAGGAGTACAGATTATGAGAATATATAGAATAAATAATGGTTGAATTTAGAGATTAAGATTCTAGTTATTGGAAAAGCATCCTCTTGGGAGATTGTTCCATGTTTTTGGCATATAATATAACCTGATACTGATTTTTGTAGACAATGCAAACTGATGATGATTATAATACCATTAATTCCATATTGGTTTGCAATTCAAGATGGTTTTTGAGTTTGAGTTTTGTTTAACAGCATATCAACCTCTGTGGGTTATTTAATGCCCCAAAAAATGGAGTTTGAAGGTATGTTTTTTTAAAGTTCGGTTAAAGTGAGAAGGTTGATTTAGTCAGATTTTAATGAAAATTTTGTTGTTTTTATTTTAGAAAACTGAAAATTTCTTCTAGTTTCACATTCAAAAATGTTTTGCTGAGAATAATTTTTTTCCTTCAAAAATGTGTTATGGTAACAATTTTTTTTCAAAAATATATTGTTGGTAATGTTTCCTTAAAAATGTATATTTTTCTATAAAAGTCTATTTTTATGTATATATTTCTATAAAAGTGTATTTTTTTATTTTCCTCGTGCTTTGACCCCAGTTTGGGGGTTAACTATTTGCCCATAGCTGGGACCCTAACAAGTGCTACTACTCTGGGTCAGGGTGGACCTGAGAACAACAGCAATTACGAGGTGGCTCCATGCTCCTCACAACATCCCAATTAGAGGCCTTGCTGCCAGTTGCAGTTTACCATCATGCCCAGGACCGCAATTCAAGATGGCTTTGAGCTCATTGAAATAAAAGCCTTGCTGTAGATTTGTTGCAGGAAAAATAAGCTTTAAGCTATATTTGTGTTTTTTGTCACCCATGGCAAAACTTTAAATGTGGTTTTATGCTATAGAACCTGGTTACAAGTTTTCAGTGTGCTTTAGAAATAAGAAAAAACAACGAAAAAGGAAATTGAATAAAATCAATTTTGGAAATATGAGGAATTTAATCCTATTGAATGTTTGGCCAGAAGTTTGAAATTTAAAGCAATCAATAAAAGGAATAAAAAAAAAGATAAAAACAAAACAAAATTTTGTTAAAAAGAAGAAACAGAATGGAAATTAAATAGAGAAAGAAAGAAATTACAGCTTTTGATCTAAACTATATTTTTAACCAATGCACTCGAAACAGCCGAATTCATTGCATTCACTTACGTGCAAATACCCTTTGGAAAGGTATTAATCTGTCTATTCCTTCCAGTTATGGGTTAAATAACAAGACAGATTGGGTTCTATAACCTTGGTCGGCAACCAGTCTACCGCAGAAAGCAATGGCAACCTACTGTGGGATAATCTTCTGCCCAGTTAGTCATGTCTCTTTCGAGACATGATTGCCCAAAGCGTGTATCGCGCATGGCACTTAACTGACTGACTGAATATAATCGTTGGAATCATGATTAAGGCTTCTACTGGCCATAAAGTGAGGGATCGGTTTTCTATTGTTGTGAAGTAATAAACTGATCCCCCACTAATTACTACTGATTAATATAATACATCTCTTCCCTCTCTAGTTATGGTTTAAATAACAGGACAGATTGGGTTCTATAGCCTTGGTCGGCAACCAGTCTACCGCAGAAAGCAATGGCAACCTACTGCGGGATAATCTTCTGCCCAGTCAGTCATGTCTCTTTCGAGACATGATCGACCAAGCGTGTATCACGTATGGCACTTAACTGACTGACTGACTCTAAACAAGGCAAAAAAGCCACTAAGATTCAAATAGTCTATAAGTCTACCACTCATCCACACTTAGAATATTGCTGCCATATTTGTTTTGGTGCTCCTGCTATTTATCTAGAGCTCCTTGATAAAATCCAAAGAAGAATCAGCAATATAATTGGTCTTGAGCTGGCATCTCGGTTTCAATCACTTTTCTACCACTGTAAAGTTTTCTCTCTGCACTTTTTCTATAAATACTTTTATGATAATTGTTCAGATTAGCTCTTCAATATGATGTTTAGACTTTATGAATTTAAGAGTAGTACTAGATTGGCAATAAGGTCTTATCAGTTTACACCTGAATAGATTACAGGTAGCCGTAAGTTCTATGCTAACTGTTCTTCTCACGCTTCTAGCTTGTGTGACTAACTTTGATCTTCAAAAATTTAAATGCAATATCAATCGCTATCTACTGCCCTCCTGATTACTCTTCTTTTGTTCTGGCTTTACAGGTTCCTGTTTCTAATTCTTCCACACCCAATTACACCTTGTGACTTTAATACCTTATTTAAGGTGAATTTAATTTAAAAAAAAAAAATGAAAACAGTGTACTTTCTTCATTGCAAATGACATCAGCAAATACACACCTTTAGCTTTTTACAATCTATCGTACATATCTATAAGTCTACCCTTCATCCATGCTTAGAATATTGCTACCATATTTGGTTTGGTGCTCCTGCTATTTATCTAGAGCTCTTTGATAAAATCCAAAGAAGAATTAGCAATATTATTGGTCTTGAGCTGGTATCTTGGCTTCAGTCACTTTTCCATCACCGTAAAGTTGCCTCACTGAACCTTCTTTATAAATACTTTTTTCTGATAAATGAGCTCCTTGATATGATACCTAGACTTATTGAATTTAAGCACAGTACCAGTAGGTGCTTTGTGGTGGATGTAAGAATCTTATAGAACAACCAGCCAGTAATCAACTAGAATAGAAGTTGAGTCAAACTGACAAAAAACCACCAGGGCAAATTGGTTTAAATAATAACCTGGGAGATTCCATTCTGTTACAGGCAAGTCTATTCTGTAAGCAGTGATTGGCTGATAATTTCAGTGTGTACATTGAGCTCCATAAATATTGAGCACAATATCCACCATTTCCCTTTGGGCCACATAGGGACATGTATTCAGTTACAACCCTGTTTATTTTTGTCTGCCAACTGGACGCTAGCTGAACACATCAGGAAGGTGAGTCTCACAATCTTGAATGTTCACCTTCCTAAAGGGAGACAAAAGAAGACCACCGTGTTGAAAGGTAAGTTATTTGACTTCTACAGTGGATATCGATTAAAATGAGAAATTGGCACCATATCCTGGGATCGCTGCCTCCAGATCAATAACATCAAGAAGTCACATTTCTGACAAATCAACCATGGTGAGATTCGAAAACAAAAATAATAAATCATTAAATAGCTTCTTTTCACACACTTCCCACCTGTGGAATTCCCTTCTATATACTTGCTTCCCCGACAGCTACAATCTCCAGGAATTTAAATATAAGGTCAATAGACATCTTCTATCACACTAACTCGCATCCATTCTCACAAGCTCTTTTTCCATCTACTCCACTCACATCCTTGGTATTTCCTATAACTAACCCCTCTTTCTCATCACTTTCCCCTATGTAACCCCCTGCGCAACAGTGGCAGTAGAATGCCTTGCTTGGGGTGAGATGATTAAAAACAAAAAAAAAAAAGAATGTATGGGAAAGTGCTGAAAAATTCTCAGATCAACCAAGAAAAGTCAAGATTTTTTTTTTTTTACAATATATCAACCTTTTCTGCTTCATTTAATGTTGAATTGTAATTTTCATAAGCAACAGATACATAGACACAGATCTGGCTTGCATGAGAGTCAAAACGGCTGACATATGCCTGTTTTGCATTAACATTTATGAGGTGAATACGGATCTGGTTTACAATTGAGGCAAAAACAGTCAACATGGGTCCAGTTTACACTGGAATCAAAACAGTTAATGTGTGTCCAGTTTTCACTAGAGTCAAAATGATTGACATGAGTTCAGTTTACACTGGTGTCAAAATAGTTAAAAGGGATCAGGATTGCACTGGAGTCAAAAGCATTTAATATGAGTCAGGTTGATATGCATCCAATTTTCACTGGAGTCAAAATTGTTTAAATGAGTACACTTTGCACTTGAGTGAAAATGGTCAACATGAGTCCAGTTTAAACTAGAGTTAAAACAGTTCATATCAGGTGGATATCAATCCAATTTTTACTCGAGTTAAAACGGTTAAAATGGGTCCAGTTTGTACTAGAGTCAAAATGATTGACAGGTGTCAGGTTATCAGTTAAATGCCATATGTGATGCACACGTTGGGCAATCATGTCTTGAAAGAGACATGACTGACTGAGCAGAAGATTATCCCGTAGTAGGTTGCCATTGC
This sequence comes from Ascarosepion bandense, assembly GCA_037127315.1. Lineage (NCBI taxonomy): Eukaryota > Metazoa > Mollusca > Cephalopoda > Sepiida > Sepiidae > Ascarosepion > Ascarosepion bandense. The sequence goes on from JBBBDQ010001090.1 coordinate 1,399,899, forward strand.
TTTCTGCGAAAGACTGGTTGCCGACCAAGGCTATAGAATCCAATCTGTCCTATTATTTAACCCATAACTGGAGGGAATAGATGGATTAATACCTTTTCCAAGGGTATCTAAACTTATTTATAAATGGAACTTTGTCTGTGTGTGTCTGTGTGTGTTCGTTACCTATAGACTCCGAAACAGCTGAACTGATTTTCTTCAAAATTTACACTGTTGTACTATAAGCATCTGGAGTGTTCTTAGCTATGTTTTGTGTTGAGGTACCCCCGATAAATATTGAAAATCGATAATTGAACAATTCAGGTTATAGAAGGAGTGGTTCGATTTTAATCAAATTTGATACACTCATAGACAAAGACATAAGAAACGATATTCAGAAGTTTCAAGGTTGCAGTTCTTACAATAGTGCAGAAAATCGATAATATACATATAAAAAAGGCAAGATGCTTGTGTGTGTGCCTGTTTATCTGCCTGTATGTCTAATTTTTTTTCAGCCCTTTTATTTTAGTTTTTGCTTCAGGTTTGGCTCTAAGTAAGTATAATTGTAGTCCTTAGTCTCAGCCATGATACCATTTACTCAAAGTACTTATTTAGCCCTTCAAAATTCAGTTTACGAAGAAAAAAACGGTGCTTACGTATTATCGGGAGGACCTTTAAAAAAACGACTCAAAAATTAAAGTAAATTATTTATTGAAACGGTTAAAACAATAAAATGGAATTACATTTGTAATTCCGGAGGCCAGAACGTCGCAATTGCTTCCAAAAGTGACTCAAAGACATCAGTACAGGCAACATGCTTCCGCCACATGAATTCGGCCAAATACGACTCCAAATGGTGACGTGCAGTGCCACAGTGCTTCTTGTTTCGCCACTTTGTCGATCCCCATAGGCGTTCCACTGTCTGCGTATGAGCCCCGGTGTTCGAATCCACAAAGTTGTACTTGTGGTTGACGTTTGGAGGATGGAAAGCCTGATTTTTCCAGTTCCTTGGCAGTTAAGGGTTTTGGCAGTGCAAAGACCAAAGGTCCTCCTTGGTATTACGTAAGGACCCGACGTTGAGGGATAGCCTGATTTTCCAGTTCCTTGGTGTTATAAGCGGGGGAAAAAAAAGAAAAAGTAAAATCAAAGGTCCTCCGAGCACACGTAAGGACCCGACTTGAGGTGATGAAAGCCTGATTTTCCACCCCTTGGTGTTATGGTTAAAAAAGCAGTGTGAATCAAAGGTCTCTCCATACGTAAGGAACGGACGCTGAGGAGGAAAGCCTGATTTTTTCCAGTTCCTTGGTGTTATAAGCGGGAAAAAAAGTGAGCAGATGAAAGCCTGATTTTTCCAGTGTCTGGTGTTATAAGCGGGGAAAAAAGAAAAAGTAAAATCAAAGGTCCTCCCGATAATGTAAGATCCATGCTGAGGAGGAAAGCCTGATTTTTCCAGTTCCTTGTGTTATAAGCGGGGAAAAAAAAAGAAAAGTAACTAAAGGTCCTCCCGATAATACGTAAGGACCCGACGTTGAGGTGATGAAAGCCTGATTTTTCCAGTTCCTTGGTGTTATAAGCGGGGAAAAAAAGAAAAAGTAATCAAAGGTCCTCCGACAATACTAAGGACCCGACGCTGAGGTGATAGCCTGATTTTCCAGTTCCTTGGTGTTATGTTGGAAAAAAAGAAAAAGTAAAAATCAAAGGTCCTCCCGATAATACGTAAGGACCCGACGTTGAGGTGAGGAAAGCCTGATTTGCCTTGGTGTTATAAGCTGGGAAAAAAAGAAAAGTAAAAATCAAAGGTCCTCCATAATACGTAAGGACCCGACGTTGAGGTGATGAAAGCTCAAGATTTTTCCAGTCTTTTGGTGTTATGTTGTGGGAAAAAAAAGAAAAAGAATCAAAGGTCCTCCGGAGCACACACGAAGGGACCCGACGTTGAGGATGAAAGCCTGATTTTCCCAGTTCCTTGGTGCTATAAGGGAAAAAAAAAAGAAAAAGTAAAATCAAAGTGTCCTCCCATACTACTAAGGACCTAATGCTGAGGATGAAAGCCTGGATTTTTCCAGTTCCCTTTTGGTGTTATAAGCGGGGAAAAAAAGAAAGGTGATGAAAGCCTGATTTTTCCAGTTCCTTGGTGTTATAAGCGGGGAAAAAAAAGAAAAAGTAAAAATCAAAGGTCCTCCCGATAATACGTAAGGACCCGACGTTGAGGTGATGAAAGCCTGATTTTTCCAGTTCCTTGGTGTTATAAGCGGGGAAAAAAAAGAAAAGGTGATGAAAGCCTGATTTTTCCAGTTCCTTGGTGTTATAAGCGGGGAAAAAAAAGAAAAAGTAAAAATCAAAGGTCCTCCCGATAATACGTAAGGACCCGACGTTGAGGTGATGAAAGTCTGATTTTTTCCAGTTCCTTGGTGTTATAAGCGGGGAAAAAAAGAAAAAGTAAAATCAAAGGTCCTCCCATAAATACTAAGTGATCTCGAATGCTGAGGTGATGAAAGCCTGATTTTTCCAGTTCCTTGGTGTTATAAGCGGGGAAAAAAAGAAAAAAGTAAATCAAAGGTCCTCCTATTGGTCATTTAAGGACCAAAAAAACTTATTTGATATCGATATCAGGCTTTATGCAAGGAATGAGAATGATATACTCCAGTGAGTATAATGAAGAGTTTGGTTCGAAATTTCTAGCATCTGAAGAATACCGAAGTTTTTTTTTTTTTTTTTTTTTTTTTAATCATCTCACCCCAAGCAAGGCATTCCACTGCCACTATTGCGCATGGGGCTACATAGGGGAAGGTAAAGAGAAGGAGTGGATAGACATAGGGAATGTCAGGAGAAAGGTGATAGATGAGTAAGGATAGCGAGGATGAGTGTCAGGCAGATGGGAAGAGTGTTTGATAGAATGGGAGCAGGTTAGTGTGTTAGGAGGTGTCTATTGACCTTACATTTAAACTCCTGGAGATTGTAGCCGTCGGGGAAGCAATCTTTTGGAAGAGAATTCCATAGTCGGGAAGTGCAAGGAAAGAAACTGTTGGAGTAGAAGTTATGGCTGCATTTTATTGATTTCACTGTAAAAGGGTGGGATCTAGTTGCTAATCTAGTATCTAAAAAAAGTAAAAAGTAAAAGAAGTGTACAACGGCTGAAACGTCGTACAATTTTTTGGCTTAAAACTGGAATGACCCATTAAATATTGATGTGTTGATTTTGGTTTTTTGTTATAAAGTTTGTGTAACACTCATAGCTGCTCATTAGTAAAACTCTAAGGATAACACTAGAAAAATGGTTGAGTAAAGAAGGGTTTGAAATGAATTCATCGGGTGTACAAAAATAGAAAGGGGTATAAAACAAGGATGTGATTTCTCACCGGATCTATTCAACCTGTACAGCGAAATAATTCTGAGAGAGATAGAGTGATTGCAAAGAGTTCTGTTATTGGCCACAATCTCAACAATATAAGATACACAGATGATACAGTGCTGATAGTAGACACAGAAAGGAAAATGAAGGACCTTCTACTGAAGATAGAAGAGAAAGCAAGAAGAAAGAACTGAGCATTAACTTAAAACTGAGTGGATGGTCATCAGCAAAAAAAAGATCCCAAAATGCAAAATACATGTCGGGGAAACTTTTTTTTTTTTTAAATTAATAATTTCTCCCCAAGCAAGGCAGTTTTACTGCCACTGTTGAGCAGGGGGTTACATAGGAGAAAGTGATGAGAAAGAGGTGTTAGTTATAGGGGATGTGAGGAGGTGGGTAATAGACAGATGAGAATACCGGTGTAATGGGGGTGGAGTGGATGGAAAAAAGAGCTTGTGAGAAAGGATGCAAGTTAGTGAGATAGGAGATGTCTATTGACCTTACATTTAAATTCCTGGAGATTGTAGCTGTTGGGGAAGCAAGTATATGGAAGGGAATTCCACAGGCGGGAAGTGCATGAAAAGAAGCTGTTAGAGTAGAAATTGCGGTTACATTTTATCGGTGTCACTGTAAAAGGGTGGGACCTAGTTGCTTATCTAGTAGCTCATGTGAATTCATACCTAGGCGGGCACCAGTGAGCTAAGTACATTGGAGCAAAAGCCGTGAAAGTATTTGTAGAAGAGGCACAGGGAAGCCACGTCACCCCGGTGAGAGAGCGACTGCAGCCGAGCTGACGAGTCAGTATTGATCACATTACAGATTCTTCGTTGGATTTTGTCAAGAACACTCAGGTGAATAGCAGGAGCACCCGCCCAGATGTGGCAGCAGTATTCAATACACAGGTGGATGGTAGATTTATATATATGCAGGATGGATTCAGACAGGAAAAACCTCCTGCTCCTGCACAATGAACCAACCTACTTAGTAGCGGATTTAGCTATAAATTTGATATAGTCATTCCACTAAAATAAAACAAGTAAAGAAATTGAAATACCTGGGAAGCATTTTGACAGAGGATAGAAAGTGCGACACTGAGATCTGAAGATGCATTGGCATGGCCAAGGACTGCATTTCAAGAGCTAACCAGAGTATTGAGAGACAGAAAAATCTCACTGGAAATAAAGAAAAGAGTACTAGACTGCTATCTGATATCTGCCCTCCTGTATGGCAGTGAATGTTGGACAATCTCTTCAAGGATAAAAGAGAGGAAGCAGAAATGTGGTTCTACAGAAAGATGCTGAGGAAAGCATGGACCGAGCATGTGAGCAATAACAAAGTGTTGGGGAGGATGCAAATGAAAAGAAAACTCATACTTAGCATCAGGAAGAGACAGCTGAGGTATCTGGGACACATAATGAGGAAGGAGGGCTTGGAGAATCTAATACTCACAGGACTAGAGACAGGAGAAAGCAGAATGAAACATATATTTGATGGCTTTGAGCAAATGGATGGTGGAGACACCAAAGGGAAAAGTATTAGGAGTGACAAGTGTAAGTCCGTGATCGCCTATGTCGTGTACGGACAAAACACATGAAAAAAGAAGTGGGGAGTAATCACTTGACAACATGAAGAATAGAGTTGTTCTGCGCAACAAGCGAATGACTGACAAGCATTTTTTTGCCTTCATGTTCCATGAGCAGACGTTCTACTCATAATGGATGGATGAGTCCATCTTTCAATGAAAAACGTAGAGAAGCTTAGTCAGTCTTGTCAGTCAGTCAGTGAAGTACCATACGTGATACACGCTTGGGCGATCATGTCTCAAAAGAGACATGACTGACTGGGCAGAAGATTATCCCGCAGTAGGTTGCCATTGCTTTCTGCGGTAGACTGGTTGCCGACCAAGGCTATAGAACCCAATCTGTCCTGTTATTTAACCCATAACTGGAAGGAAGAGACGGATTAATACCTTTCCCAAGGGTATTTGCGCGTAAGTGAATGCAATGGATTGAACTGGAATTCGAACTTGGGTCCCCAATTTCTCGTTCCAAATCGATATTCACTGCACCACAACGCACATCCTGTCAGTCTTGTACACAATAAAAATAAAAGAGAACTTTTTAAAGAAATGATAAACAAAAGGCAAAAGATTTTGTCATGACATGAGGAAGGTAATTATAAAAGCAATTCTTTTGATAAAAACAAAAAGCTTTCAATCTTTATAATGTGCTGACATTCTTCACATAGAAACTGAATGCATAGAGAACAATTCTTAAAGTATAACAGCTTACAGTCATATGATGAAACACTGGTGATTGTACAGAAGCCGGTAAAACCTGGTGGGTAACAGCTTGGGAATACCAGGTGCTGTAAGCATGTATATGCAGGTGGTGTAATGGATAATGGTTAGGAATTATTAAACATCTTCATTCCTTGTTTGTGGTTAATTTTCTCACTTTTGTTTCAAATGTTTCTAATCAACAACTTTTTAGATCACAAGCAATATTTCACTTCCATTGCTTAATGTCATTCCTCACTAAAACATTTTGAATTTATTTCAAGATAATATTACTACTAATACTACTAGTGGAAATAAAGCAATTGAAATGAAGATGAAAGAAACACTAGTGAAAAATGAATAAGAATTGACAAGGCTTCATCTAATAATAATAATAAAATTCAAGATAATATTACTACTAATACTACTAGTGGAAATAAAGCAATTGAAATGAAGATGAAAGAAATACTAGTGAAAAATGAATAAGAATTGACAAGGCTTCATTTAATAATAATAATAAAATTCAAGATAATATTACTACTAATACTACTCATGGAAAAAAAAGCAATTGAAATGAAGATGAAAGAAATACTAGTGAAAAATGAATAAGAATTGACAAGGCTTCATTTAATAATAATAATAAAATTCAAGATAATATTACTACTAATACTACTAGTGGAAATAAAGCAATTGAAATGAAGATGAAAGAAATACTAGTGAAAAATGAATAAGAATTGACAAGGCTTCATCTAATAATAATAATAATAAAATTCAAGATAATATTACTACTAATACTACTCATGGAAAAAAAAGCAATTGAAATGAAGATGAAAGAAATACTAGTGAAAAATGAATAAGAATTGACAAGGCTTCATTTAATAATAATAATAAAATTCAAGATAATATTACTACTAATACTACTAGTGGAAATAAAGCAATTGAAATGAAGATGAAAGAAATACTAGTGAAAAATGAATAAGAATTGACAAGGCTTCATCTAATAATAATAATAAAATTCAAGATAATATTACTACTAATACTACTCGTGGAAAAAAAAGCAATTGAAATGAAGATGAAAGAAATACTAGTGAAAAATGAATAAGAATTAACAAGGCTTCATCTAATAATAATAATAAAATTCAAGATAATATTACTACTAATACTACTAGTGGAAATAAAGCAATTGAAATGAAGATGAAAGAAATGCTAGTGAAAAATGAATAAGAATTGACAAGGCTTCATCTAATAATAATAATAAAATTCAAGATAATATTACTACTAATACTACTAGTGGAAATAAAGCAATTGAAATGAAGATGAAAGAAATACTAGTGAAAAATGAATAAGAATTAACAAGTCTTCTAATAATATAAATTTCAGATAAAAGTGGAAATGTTTCTTTGCCAAATTTATATCTGAAAGATGATAAGTAGAAATCAATCGTCTCTCGCTCGTCTTTCCTTCTATCTATTTTGATACTTGTTTCTGTAATATTCCTTTATATCTGTTACAAATGCCAGCCAAAAATCTATTACTGACTCTCAATACAACATATAGTAGTCTCATCTCCAGAATAAACATTGTGTAAAACCCCCACCCTTGACCCTAAACCTATTTCATTTGTTTTGTATTTCACCCTCATCCATTCTACACTGATCTGTACCTGACCCTTTTAAGAGGGTGTCAGTTGCCCTCTTCTTCTTAAAGCAACTCTAAGAATAATCATTTTCATTCCTTGTATTTGCTTAATTTTATCACTCTTTTTTCTGCTCTTTGTAATCATAACTTTTTAAATCAAGTTGCAATACTTAACTTTCATTGATTAGGGTAATTCCTCAATGAATCATCTTGCCTTTTCTTATTTAAATAAAAAGACTGAATGCATGGCTGCTAGCAAAAAGGACAATTCAATATGTAAATTACAAATTAGAGATTTTCAAATTAAGTAGATGCAACAGTTTAAACATCTATGAAGAGTATAAAACAGAAGATGGAAAACACGAATTTGAAGGCACATAGGGATAGTGAAAGATGTCTTCCAAAAGCTGAGCAAAGGATTAAGAAAGAGTAAAAATCATTAAAACAAAGAAAAGAGTACTGAGGCTTATTGAAACATCATATTGAAACACTGGTTCCTGTACAATCACCAGTTAAGTAATGTTGACTCTAGTCAGTACCTAGATGAATGACAATTTAGACATCTGTGAAGCATATAAAACAGAGGATGGAAAATGCAACGCACGAATTTGAAGGCACATTGGGATAGTGAAATATGCCTTCCAAAAGCCCAGGAAAGTATTATGAAATAGAAGAATAGCATTAAAACAACGAAAAGAGTACTGAGATTTATGGCCACATCACATTGAAGCACTGGTTCACATATGATCACTAAAGTTAAGCAACATCGAGCTTGGTTAATATCTAGTAAGATGACTGCTTGTGAGTATCACGTGCTGTAAGCTTATACATAACTGGATAATGGTTTAGAATTATTAATCGAAGAGCTGAGGTTCAATTCCACTTGAGTTCATTCTATTGATTCATACTCAAATACCCTTTCGATTTATCCACATCTCCCTCAGCTACAAATTAATTCAACTTCATCAGTCGAATTGGCGGCTCTTCAGAAAGTGTTGCATTGAGCGGAAAAGGCCTTAATATGATAGAGCACAGTCAGGACTGTAGGCTGGATGTGGCAGAACCTCAACGCCATCCAGCTCTTCAAACTTGTCTTTGGTCTTCCTGGCATCAAAGCACACTTTCGGTTGCCTTTTCTGAACCCATCGCTTGTCTCGATTGTGCTGGACCAGATAAACCCATTTTGCAAGTGTTTACAAACTTCTGGGACAACCTAATAGAAAGATCCATTTCATTTAAGTTGGTTCTCAAATAAAAAAAAAATGGAAGGATTTCTTATTACTTAGGCATCATCACTCAAAGCAGGAATATTGGCATAAACTGTTAACATGTGGTTTTTCTAATTCATTTTCTTGCCATTTTGTTTGCCATTTCATGAAGAAAATCAGATTGGGTCAGCAAAAAATAGCAGCTATTTAGGTATACTAGAGCTGCTGAGGGAATCTGACCCTTTCTTGGAAGAACATCTCAAAATATATGGAAATTCTGGAAAAGGAAATCCGTCATATTTATCTAAAAGGAATTTATTGAAATAATGGAACAACAGGTTCTTTGTACAATTCTTGAAGAAGTAAAAGAGTCAAAGTATCTAAACTTATTTATAAATGGAACTTTGGGTGTGTGTGTGTGTGTATGTGTCCCCGTTACCTATAGACTCCAAAACAGTTGAAGCGATTTTCTTGAAAATTTACACAGTTGTACTATAAGCATCTGCGAGTGTTCTTTGCTAGGTTTGTGTCATGGTACCTCCCGATAATTGAAAAAATCGGGTCATAGAAGGAGTGGTCCGATTTTAATCAAATTTGATACACTCATAGACAAAGACATAAGAAACGATATTCAGAAGTTTCAAGGTTGCAATAGTGCAGAAAATTGACAATATATATATATATATATATATATATATATATATATATAAGGGAAGATGTTTTTGTGTGTGTCTGTTTATCTGCCTATATGTCCTTTATACAAATCCACAATTATTATCCAATTCTCACAGTCTGAACTTGGTGGGAGTAAAAGAAACCGTGTGTTGTCTACAGACGGTAAAATTCTTTGACTTTGTTCAACATTTGTATTCAATCTTTTTCTTTTTGCTAGGATGAGCGTTGTGGTGATATCGGCTCGGAACAAGAAATCGGGGAGTCGAGTTTGAATTCTAGTTGAATTCCTTGCATTCACTTACACACAAATACCCTTGGGAAAGGTATTAATTCGTCTTTTCCCTCCAGTTTTGAATTAAATAATAGGACAGATTGGGTTCTATAGCCTTGGCTGGCAACCAGTCTACCGCAGAAAGCAATGGCAACCTAATGCAGGATAATTTTCTGCCCAGTCTTTCGAGACATGATCGCCCAAAACATGTATCACGTATGGAACTTAACTGACTGACCCTTGGGAAAGGTATTAATCCATCTATTCCTTCCAGTTATGGATTAAATAACATAATAGATTGGGTTCTGTAGCCTTGGCTGGCAACCAGTCTACCACAAAAAGCAATGGCAACCTACTGCAGGATAATCTTCTGCCCAGTCAGTTACATCTCTTTCAAGACATGATCACCCAAGCGTGTATTATGTATGGCCCTTAATTGACTGACTGAATACAATAGTAAGAAACATGATTAAGGCTTCTACTGGGCATAAAGTGGGGGATCGGTTTTCTATTGTTAGGAAGTAATAAACTGATCCTCCACTAATTACTACTTAATAGTATAATACATTTCTTCCCCCTCTAGCTATGAGTCAAATAACAGGACAGATTGGGTTCTGTAGCCTTGGCTGGCAACAAGTCTACTGCAGAAAGAAATGGCAACCTATTGTGGGATAATCTTCTGCCCAGTCAGTTACATCACTTTCCAGACATGATCGCCCAAGCGTGTATCACGTATGGCACTTAACTGACTGACTCATCGCTGGAATATATTAGCATCATATCTAGTAAAGGATTTTGGAGTAGATAGACTAAACTATCGCCCGGTTCACACTCCACCCATGTCTATTGAACAGGTGAAGAGGCTCATCCCTTGTTTCCTGTTTAGGATGTGGTTTCCGGCTTTCTCTTTTCTATCCTTTTTACCCTCACGTAGCCCCCTGAGCATCAGTGGCGTTATCGCCTTGCTTGGGGTGATATGATTAAAAAAAAAAAAGTGTCTGTCTGACACATGATGGTCAACACATTTTGATACTGTTCATGCTTTGTATGGGGGTTTCAAGAAAATAAAAAATGTGCTGGATACTTTATCAGCAGACAATGAACAGCAAGTGAATACAAGGGGAGAGGTAAAAAGATTGGGGCAAAAAGATGGAAAACCCAGAAACAACTTTTCTCACAACTCCTTGGAATGACATGTGAGAAAAGATGAACAAATCAGGTCCTGTAATCAAAGGTTATGAAGATTCTTGTTGCCACAAATGTTTTTGAGGCTATGAAAACCTATGTTCAGGAAACGAGAGACGAATTTAGTGAATATGAATTCAAAGTCAGGAGTATATGTCCAGATACAGATTACAGTGATGGGAAAAAAACAGGAAAAAAAATGAAGTGTACATCTTAAAAGATGTGATGGATCAGTAAAACTGAAAATTTCAAAGTGGAAACTTTTTTTCCTATTCTGGACACTCTAATCTTTGAACACGGAAAGGAAACTACAAGACCTCCTACAGAAGGTAGCGGTGGAGAGTGACAAAAAAGGACTACAAATAAACTTCAAGAAAACTGAATGCATGGTCATCAGCAAAAGGTGCAACCCAAAATGCCAAATACAGGTGGGGGATACCAGAATAAAGCAGGTGCAAAAATTTAAATACCTAGAAAGTGTTCTAACAGGAGACGAAAAGTGCGACACAGAGATCCGAAGACGAATTGGCATGGCAAAGGACGTGTTCCAGAAGCTGAGTAAAGTACTAACACATAGGAAATTTTCACTAGAAACAAAGAAAAGAGTGCTGGATTGCTATGTGATGTCAGTTCTTCAATACGGCTGTGAATGCTGGACAATATCATCGAAAATAAGGACAAAACTGGAAGCAGCGGAAATGTGGTTCTACAGAAGGATGCTGCAGATATCGTGGACTGAGCATGCAAGCAACAATGAAGTGTTGGAAAGAATGGCAACGAAAAGGAAATTAATACTGAGCATCAGGAAGAGACAACTGAAGTTCCTGGGACACGCAATGAGGAAGGAAAGCCTGGAGAACCTGATACTGACTGGCCAGATAGAAGGAAAGAGAGACAGAGGAAGGCAGTGGATAACATATTTGCAGGACCTGATCAGGTGGATGATGGAACGGGGGTTGCCAGGAGTAACAGGAGCAAGCATACTGGGAGCCACAAGGGATAAGGAAACGTGGAGAACCATGATCGCCTATGTCCTGAAAGGACAGGGCACATAGAAGAAGAAGAAGAAGAATCTTTGAACTGACAAAAGGTGCATAGTTTTATTCACAGATTAGAAATATGCTTTCTTTCTTCCATGAATTGAAAACCATTGCTTCAGAAAAAAAAAAAAAGAAAAAGATTAGCGTTTTGCTAATATATATCACAAAGACCTGAATTATGATAGCTTTTTAAATGAATGTGAGCATCTCAAGCCCTGCATACTCTTGATGAAAATTTTGAGCCTCTTCCTACACTGTACAGAAAACCATTTTTGACAATTTGAAATCTGTATTCCTGAATGTTGAAATTGTACTCAAAGTGTTCATGTGCATGGTGGTGACCAGCTGCATAGGAGAACAGTCTTTTTCAAGACTGAAACTTATAAAAAATCTGCTTTATAGCACAATGAATCATTTGAACTCATGTGCATGGAAAATCTAAACTTATTTATAAATGAAACTTTGTGTGTGTGTGTGTGTGTGTGTGTGTGTGTGTGTATCCGTTACCTATAGACTCCGAAATGGCTGAACCAATTTTCTTGAAAATTTACACAGTTGTACTATAAGAGTCTGCGAGTGTTCTTAGCTAGGTTTTATGTCTAGGTAACCTCGATAAATATCTAAAATCGATAATTGAAAAAATCAGATTATAGAAGGAGTGGTTCGATTTTAATCAAATTTGATACACTCATAGACAAAGACATAAGAAATGATACTCAAAAGTTTCAAGGTTGCAGTTCTTACAATAGTGCAGAAAATCGATTATATATATATATATATATATATGAAAGGCAAAATGTTTGTGTTTGTGTCTGTTTATCTGCCTGTATGTCCTTTATACAAATCCACAATTTTTATCCGATTCTCACCAAACTTCACACAAATATTCTTTAGGCTGAGTATGAGCTCCAGAACCATGGATTAGTTTTAAAGCTTTCATTACACCCCGAGCAATGCCGGGATATACTACTAGTAACATTCTATTCCTGAAGAATACTGACTCCAAGCCAATAATAAAGCAATTCCTTGAAAAGAAATGTTGCAAATACTTGTTATAATCAGAAGTTTGTAGTTATTTCATACTGTGTCATCTAACCTGTGTGGCTTACTGAGTATTAATTATGTTTTTCAAGCCTTGTGCATTATTCAAATGTTTATCATATTGATTCGTTGCTGCTGTAAAAATGTTTTTAATGTTTTAACACCAGATTTTTTGAAGTGCCAATAAAATAGATATATGTTTAATATTATCAACCATTTACTTTTTATTCCTTTGAGTGGTAGTCTTAGAGGCCCTTGCACACTGGTTGACTCGGGGGCCTATAATACTGTTAAGACAGCCATGTTTCCAATGGCTAAATTGTTGCATTTACTTGACTTGAGAATCTTGAATTGGTAATTTACATGTTGAACTGTCCTTTTTGCTAGCAGCCATGCATTCAGTCTTCTTATTTAAATAAGAAAAGGCAAGATGATTCATTGAGGAATTACCCTAATCAATGAATTACCCTAATCAATGAAAGTTAAGTATTGCTTAATGGTCAACTTGATTTAAAAAGTTATGATTACAAAGAGCAGAAAAAAGAGTGATAAAATTAAGCAAATACAAGGAATGAAAATGATTATTCTTAGAGTTGCTTTAAGAAGAAGAGGGCAACTGACACCCTCTTAAAAGGGTCAGGTACAGATCAGTGTAGAATGGATGAGGGTGAAATACAAAACAAATGAAATAGGTTTAGGGTCAAGGGTGGGGGTTTTACACAATGTTTATTCTGGAGATGAGACTACTATATGTTGTATTGAGAGTCAGTAATAGATTTTTGGCTGGCATTTGTAACAGATATAAAGGAATATTACAGAAACAAGTATCAAAATAGATAGAAGGAAAGACGAGCGAGAGACGATTGATTTCTACTTATCATCTTTCAGATATAAATTTGGCAAAGAAACATTTCCACTTTTATCTGAAATTTATATTATTAGAAGACTTGTTAATTCTTATTCATTTTTCACTAGGATTTCTTTCATCTTCATTTCAATTACTTTATTTCCACTAGTAGTATTAGTAGTAATATTATCTTGAATTTTATTATTATTATTATTAGATGAAGCCTTGTCAATTCTTATTCATTTTTCACTAGTATTTCTTTCATCTTCATTTCAACTGCTTTATTTCCACTAGTAGTATTAGTAGAAGCAGGCCAGAAATAGGACAAAAACAGTATTGGTTTGTCAAAGATACAGGAACACAATAGTTATACTCAGAATATTCAGAATGCCATACAAATGCTGAAAGATGTGTACCTGTGTTTTTCAAGCGCTTTCAACCACTTCACTGGCCATTTTCAAGGATGTTATTATGTTCTTATGTTTAATTGTTATGCAATTTTTGTGTTTTCTTTTTGTTTTTGAAAAGAAGAAAAAGCAAGAAAATAGCTGAAAGCGCTTAGAAAGTCGAAAATTATGCAACATTTTAATACTTCTTATCTCCGGCAAACATAATTATTAGAAAAAATAAAATAATAAGGGACTGTTAAAGAGCTAACATGTGGCAAGAATTTTAATAACTGGTAGTAAAGAGAATGAACTAAGTCAACATTGCTTTGCTATTGTCTCTCTCTCTCTCTCCATGAGCGTGACAGGAGGGAAATATATATATATATATACATATATATATATATGAAATTACTTTTAATTGATACTTGTATTTGATTAGATATTCTGTTTTTAATCAAACAGGATATTTATATATTTATTTCTACCGGCTTGATTATTAACGATAGATTTTGTTATGGATACAAGTATTAATTAAAAATAAGGTCCAAACAAATAATTTCAATATGTCGGTTGTTAAACCATTTCGTTAATCTTCAAGATTTTCTGTAACATTGTCTGCTTACATTTGTTGACATTATGATACATTTCAGAGCCGAGATGGTCATTTACATAGAATCGAAAATTATGTTATATAGGCTCGATTTGACTTCATTTTGACGGTGGAATCATTCATGGTCGAGAGGTGTAAGACGCGCTAGATCAATTCGTGGCTTCTCTGATGTTGATAGGGGTTGCATGTTCAAATCTTGACAAATGATTTTGTAACAAAAGTTATCGTAAATAATCAGTCCGGTAAAAATAAATATACTGTTTGATTAAAAACAGAATTTCTACTCAAATATGAGTATCGGTAAAAATAATGTTCAAAATAATTCATTTCAAATATATATATATATATATATATATATATGTGTGTGTGTGTGTGTGTGTGTGTATATATATAGTTATCCACAGACAGATCTGTTTCGCTGTATCACAGCTCATCAGTACGGTTAGATATCTGATTGCTTTTTACCCAGGATGGAAACTCGACTGAATTGGTGTCAGTCGGCGATTCTACCTCTGTGCTATAGGCGCTCGGTAGAAGGGGGCAGGTTTTTTAGCATGTATATTTGGCTGCAACTAACACACTTAGATACCCACTTTAAGATATATGGTACCAATTCGTTTGAAGTCATTTTATTAATTCAGTCAGTTAAGTGCCTTTCGTGATACACGATTGGCCGATCATGTCTCGAAAGAAACATGACTGACTGGGCAGAAGATTATCCTGCAGTAGGTTGCCATTGATTTCTGCAGTAGACTGGTTGCCGACAAAGGCTATAGAACCCGATCTGTCCTGTTATTTAACCCATAACTGGAAGGAAGAGATATAATAACAAATATGAGTATAGATTAAAAATAATCTCCAAACAAATAATTTCAATATGCCGGTTGTTAAACCATTTTGTTAATCTTCGGGATTTTCCATAACATTATATATATATAAAAACTGTTCTGTATTTATATATATATATATATATATATATATATATATATATATAAATACAGAACAGTTTTTATTTTTTTTTATATAAGCATTTCACCCCGAGCAAGGCATGTCACTGCCACTACTGCGCAGGGGGCTACATAGAGTGGAGAAAGGATGGTTAAATATAGGAAATGTCAGAGGGTGGGTGATAGGCGGGTAAGGATACCGAGAATGAGGGTTGGGTAAATGAGAGTGTTCTGAGAATAATTGGGAGTTAGTGTGATAGGTGTCTATTGATCCTACATTTAAACACCTGGTGATTGTAGCTGTCGGGAAAGCAGAGTTGTGGAAGGGAGTTCCACAGGCAGGAAGCGCGAGAAAAGAAGCTGTTGGAGTAGAATTTACGGTTACATCTTATTTGTTTAACTGTAAAAGGGTGGGACCTAGTTGCTAATCTAGTATCTCATGTAAATTCATGCTTAGGCGGCACCAGTGATCTAAGCTCATCGGAGCAGAAGCCATGAAAGTACTTGTAGAAGAGGCACAGGGAAGCCACATCACGCCGGTGAGAGAGTGGTTGCAGCCGGTCTGCCAAGTCAGTATCAACCACGTTACAGATCCTCATTTGTATTTTGTCAAGAAGCCCAAGGAGAGCAGCAGGGGCACCTGACCAAATATGGCAGCAATATTCAATCCACGGGCAGATGGTAGATTTGTATATGGGCAGAATAGATTCAGGTGGGAAAAACTTCCGGGCCCTGCACAGAGAGCCGACTTTCATAGCAGCAGATTTGGCAATGGATTCAATATAGTCATTCCATTTGAGGTCCGCCGAAAGTCTAAGGCCAAGGAGGCATAGTATTTTACTCTCTGGGAGGCTAGCCTGTCCCATGCTAATGGGAGGTAGATGTGATTGTCTATGGTGGTTAGTTGATAACAGCTTCGTCTTAGAGGCATTGAAATTTACTAGCCATTTCCTACCCCAGGCCACTACGGATTGGAGGTCCTTTTCAAGTACGGCAGCGAGGTTCACTTTGTCATCCACACCTGGTTTTTGATCGATGCGAGAGTAGATTGTTATGTCATCGGCATACATGCCAATTTTGAACCATTTTCCTTATTTTTGCCATCCTTATGACAATATTTTGGCCATTCTACTTTCTCGCCTTCCTCATGCTACTATTATACAGTAATTCTTTTGGACCAGTATCCTTATCTTTGCTGTCTTTATCCCAATATTTCAACCATTTTATTCTCCAATCTTCCACATATTGTTGATATTATACAATGATTCTTTTGAACCAGTTTTTTTATCATTGCTTTCTTCATCACAATATTTCAGCCATACTATTTTCTGGCCTTCCACATGTTGCTGTTATTATACAATGATTCTTTTGGACCAGTTTCCTTATTCTTTTTGTCGTTATCACGACATTTCGGCCATTCTATGCTATGGCCTTCCTCATAATATTACTATTATACAATGGTTCTTTTGAACCAGTATCCTTACATTTACTGCCTTTATCACAATACATCGACCATTCTGAAGACTTCCTCATGTTGCTACTATAATACGTTTCCTCATCTTTGTTGTTTTTATTACAACATTTTATCATTCTGCTTTCCAGCCTTTTTCAGCTCTGTCTTACTCGCATGTAGTAATTGTCCGAAAATGTTGGGAGCTTTTATTTGATCCACAACTCGACATTGTTCTCATCCTTTTTATTGCAGAACTGCTAACATTTCTTATCAAAAGGATTTCATAATACACAACAAAGAAGACTGTATAGCTGCAAGTTTTTTCTGGATCTATTTTTTAATTTATTGTGCATGCAGGTACATGAAAGTGATTATTTCTAGTTGGCAAGCACTGAGGTGAATCCCATAGCATGTTTCCTCGAAGACATTGCTTGTTCTACTCTGAACAGTCAGGAATCAATAAAACCTTACAATATTAAATACAATAATTTACCTCGTCTCATCCATTTGCTGCAGAATCCATTTTCTTGTTTTGTTGGATTACTTAGAGCTAAAATGCAAATGGCTGCCTATTTTCAGAAGTATCGACTTTTTTTATAATTAACCAGTTAAATGAAAAAGCCTTGTTAGCTAACAAAGTGACTGAATTTAATTAAAATTACCTGAAGAAAACGAACGTTACAACAACGTACTGACATTGAAGTTTAGGAAAACAAGCAGACAATATTGGTGCCTTTCCAATCATTGTTTTAGAAACTCTTGACTTTGTATTGTTGATGTAGGTATTTATTTTTTTCATTTTTTTAAAAATCATTTCACCTTAAGAAAAATGATAAAATCACTAAGACACAACGAATTTACTGGGAGTGAAAAAGAATAAGAAGACTTAGTGAGGAGAAAGGACAATAAAAGAACAGGTTTCAGGAAGACAGAAGATGGTAATTAGTGTTGATTTTAATTTTTAAAGATTGTAGGTGGCAAGGAAGCAAGACCCTAGAAGAGAGTTCCACTGGCAAGATAAGAAAATATTTTTTTAAAATAATTTCACTTCAAGCATGGCAATAAAGCCACTAAGATGCAAAGGAGTTACTAGGAGTGAAAAAGAACAAGAAGATCTTAGTAATAAAAGAACAGGTGCAAGTAAAGAAATCAAATTTTTTCAAACAAACCCAGCCTGATGAAGTCCTAAAGGACAAAATATGAAAACTTCTTCCATTTTGTTGTATATCTTACCTCCCAAACTCGTTCTTGATATATCAAAATTTACATATCATCCCACATCTGTGTGTATGTGTACATATATATATATATATTTTATAGCTTTCTGCAATTATACTATAAAGACTCCCTTAGGCACTGGCCTTGATGTCTGTAAGAATTACTTTGAAGACTGACTCCAACGGCTTTTTTTTAACTCACTTGAGTTCTTTATTCAAGCCTCTAGACTAATCAATTTAAATCACGCGGGGGGTGGGGGGGGTATTATTTACTCGACAGTAAAATTTTGAAATTTCATTTATTAATAAATATTAGTGATCACCCCTCCTCTTCCTGGTGAGTTTGCCAACATACTTAACTTGGTATCTTTTCTGTTTCAAATCAACTTCCAATTTTTTTTTTGTTTAATTTTCCTTTTTTACATTCAACAAATTCTTGGCATGTTGGCACATTAAAAACATTATACAGCACTTTTATAGGTTCTTTCAGGGTTTCTTTGGTGAACCTCTTCTTTAGCTGAATATAATGTCTTTTATGTTCTCATTTTTACCATAGTTAAAAAAAAGGAATTTTTATGTATACAGTGAATAAATTACAACACTGGGATATCATCTTATTAAATTACAATTTTATAATGAAACTAGCAGTATAGCCTGGCGTTGCTCGGGTGTAATGAAAGCTTTAAAACTAATCCATGGTCCTGGAGCTCATACTCAGCCTAAAGAATATTTGAAATAATAAAATCATTGCGACCTTTTACCAATCGCACCTAGTGTATGTATATATATATATATATATATATATATATATACACACACACTAGCAGTATAGCCCAGCGTTGCTCGAGTGTAATGAAAGCTTTAAAGCTAATCCATGATCCTGGAGCTCAAACTCAGTCTAAAGAATATTTGTGTGAAGTTTTGTGAGAATCGGATAAAAATTGTGGATTTGTATAAAGGACATACCGACAGATAAACAGACACACACACAAACATCTTGCCTTTTATATATCTATATATATATATATATATATTATCGATTTTATGCACTATTGTAAGAACTGCAACCTTGAAACTTCTGAATATCGTTTCTTATGTCTTTGTCTATGATTGTATCAAATTTGTTTAAAATCGGACCACTCCTTCTATAAGTCGTTTTTTTCGATTATCAATTTTCAATATTTATTGAGGGTACCTCGACACAAAACCTAGCTAAGAACACTCACAGACACTTATAGTACAACTGTGTAAATCTTCAAGAAAATCAGTTCAGCCGTTTCGGAATCTATAGGTAACGGACACACACACAAAGTTCCATTTATAAATAAGTTTAGATACTAACTGTTCAGAACATTAAGACATGTGGATGAATTATCAAGAGAACAATGTACCCCAGTGATCAAAATAAAGGGTTTGGTTTGAAGTTCCAAGTGCCCAAAGAAGGCTGGGGCATACAATGGCTGAAATGTTGTGAATATGGCAATACAGATGAGGCCAACAATCTGAACAATGTAACTAATCACTACCATTTTTCTGATTCTTGATCTTGCTTTTTTTTTACTTGGTAACAACATGTCAAACACTGATTTAATATTTCTTGTGAACCTAAATTCTGCTGTTGACATACCTGACGGTGTATTGGATGTGATTTTATCTGCTAAATTCTCAAAAATTTTTGTTGTGCTTCCTTGTTCACCTTTTCATGACTTGCTTTTTTCACAGCTCTCTTAAAAGTATCTACAAACCACTCAGCATGTCTATTTGACCTTGGATGATATGGCGGGGTAGTAATATGTTCAATCAAGAACATTTTACAAAAATTTTCAAATTCCTTAGCAGTGAATAGTGTACCGTTATCTGAGACAATGATGTTCATAATGCCATATCTTGCAAACAGTTTGTGTAAAAGATTCATTGAAGTTGCTTCTTTTTGTACTTACAAATTTCAAACCATTTAGTAAAGCTATCCACTATCACAAGATAATATGATTTATTTATTGGAGTGGTAAAAGCTATATGCTGTCTTGATCAATTTTGTGGTAAGTAATTTTGCTGCCAGAGCACAATCTCTGCAGGCTTTGACTTCTTTTTCAATGTTTTGATCCATTTTGATCCAGTATACATTGCTTGTCATAAGAGATTTCATCCCTGAAATTCCTAGATGTCTGCTATGAAAATCATTTAACATTCACTTTTGTAATATACTCGGTATTATAAGTCTTTGAGTGAACATCAGTATACCATCACATAGCGAGTATGCATTCTTTTTTATTTCTTTTAATAGTTTTTTGTCACAATAAACATGTCTGTTTCTGCTTTTTCCATATTTCTTCCAGGTAACTGGCAATTTGCGTAATATATTTTACATTTGAATTTCACATTTTAGTGCTGCAATGATGGTGTCCTCAAGTACTTTTTGTATCAATCTTAATAACCCATCCACATGTCTAAATATTTTGGACAGTTAGTATTTCATTATAAAATTGTAATTTACTAAGATGATACCCCAATGTTGTAATCTATTCACTGTATGTATAAAAATTCCTTTTTTTCATTAAACCATAAATTGAGAGGTCTGTGGTCAGTTCACAATTTAATACTTTTGGGAATAAATTTATGAAATTTTTTCACTGCAAGTATAATTGCTGATGCCTCTTTTTCTATCAGACTGCTGTGTTTTCTGCTGATAATAGTGAACATGAAGCATGTGCAAAGGCTTTCATATTACCGCCATTATATTTATTTAAAACCACTGCTCCTATACTGTAATCACTATCATCTGAAGCCACTATAATTTCTGTTTTTGGATTGTAGTGCACAAATGATAAATCTGATATTAGTATTTTTTTTTATTTCATCAAATGCTTTCTGACACTTATCAGTCCAGCAATGAATCTAGCCAACACTATTATCCACTGGGCCATGTATCTTTGATAAAGGTGTTGGTTACATCCAGAACATCTTGAAGCCGCGTTGCACAAGGAATGAACATTGCAAATCAACATTATTTATTTTCATATTCAAAAATTTTCTTCTGTTTTCTGTGATTATTTTTTCCATCGCATTGCTGTATAAAAACCTTTCCTGTGAGAATTTTTTCTTGGTTTAGTTTTGCAGTATTACTTTAATATGTCCTATGTTAGCAAACTTGTAGCATTTGGAATTCTTAAAGGGTCAGTCTTTTCTGCGATGTAACTTTACACATCTGAAACATGTATTTATTCAACTTTTGCACATTTTTCTTTTGCTTGTATGTATGCAGATTTTTTTTCCTTTTTTTTTTCTTTAGCATCGTGTCTCAGACTTAGGGTTCTCTGACATTTGTCCAATATTTCCTACAGTGTAAGTTTGTTTTGTTCATTTTTTGTTAGGATTTTCACCTGTATTTCTGCATCTTCTTTTTCTGCTAACCTTTGAACTAAAATTAAAGATTTGAACATATCCAGAGTTGGTTTGTTTAGCCTGAATCTTTTGAACTCCTTGTTAATGATTCCAGCATGTGTGACAAAATCTTTATCTTCTTTTCTCATTGGATCCGTACATCTTCAATACATATTAAACAAAGAGCTTTTGTCACTAAAGATTTTTGTCAGAATATGTACTGCATCTTCAAAGTCAAGTTTTCCTGTTTTTCTTTTTTGTAGCCTAAATTTACAGTATTTTTTATGTTTTATCGATGTTAATTTCTTCAACAAGTCTAGATTTTCTTTCGTCTTCTCCATCGCTGCATTCCACTCTGAATATTTGTTCATATCTATGAAAATATGCAGAAAAGCTAACTTCATTATCTGGATCATATGTAAAATCCAATAAGGGATTCGTAATAGCATCTGGTGTAATTGAAGTTGAAAAATTTTCTGTTTACTTCAAAATTATTTCAAACAACTTTCGTTACTGTTTCTGCAGTACCAACAACTGCTGATATTACCGTTGTTGCTGGTACTGTTGAATTTGAATATGAATTTTAACTAATATTTTCTCCATATTTACAAGAATCTTTTTTTAACTCAAAAAAAAAAAAAAAAAAAATTAAAATCAAGATGGTTCAAATTCTTGTCATCATTGGTATGCTGTGTACTAAAAGGAAAACAAGTATTTTCCTTTTCACTCGTTATCAGTTCGTATGTGTGTGTAGATGCCTATATGCATGTGTGTGTGTGTGTATATATACATACATATATATATATATATATATATATATATATATATATATGCGTGTGTGTGTGTGTATTTATCTTATTATATTTTTTATATATTTCTCCATATTTTATCGACGTCTTCGTCACAAATATAAGTGACCTCCCTTTAACCTATGATAAATCAACCCCCCTAATATATATATATATATATATATATATATATATATATTTTCTTTATTTTTTTTTTTTAACTACAATGATTTTAGTTTTCTATTCCATTTTTGGGTTTTGGTATAGACTTATGAATATACGGCACCCCAGATTTATAATTATAAC